>LBNU01021608.1:0-24982 GCA_014162995.1 Artemisia annua | reverse complement strand
TGCCAAAATTGTAAGCAAAAAACTGAAACCCTAATATTTTTATTTCGTTAATTGTTATTTTAATTATAGGGCTTTTGTAATTAGAGGCTAAATTAACCACTCTTGTATGGCATTTATTTGAGGAAGAATAAAAATATGAATTCGCTTTGCGTATTATATTTTATTCGGATATATATTTTTTTTTGAAAGGTGATAAAGCATTCATAGGGCTTTTTGCATTTGGTGGTGGGAATATGAGTGTATGATATGATTTAATTTGAGAAAACTAAGATTTTGAATTGTTAAGAACTAGGAGCTTGTTTTTTCATATGTTTATGTTTGCACCTTGGATAATGAAGTTTGGCGGTAATGGATTGTTAGTGAATGTGATATTAAACCTTGGATTGATAAATTTTTTTCCTTTTCTTGATCTCACTGTCGATTGGACAGTTGATTACTACATGACTATTTTTTTTTTCCTTTTCCTCGCGAACACAAACCAGAACATGTTCCTTCATTATCTTTTTTTTTTAGTCCTTACTATGGTAAATTAAATAGTGTAATGGTAAACTTGTATTTGGGCTAAACCTGGTAATTGAGAATTGGGTAATTCAAATTAACAGCCCCTGCTGCCTTCTAATAATTTTTTTTTTTTTTCTTTTTTGCGACAGACAGTTGGGCCAAGCCCAACTCACGGCCCCAGAATATGATACCCCAACTCTTGGCCCAAAATTTAAAACAACAGGCCCCAAAAAAAATTTAAAATAAGTAACTCGGCTCAAAATTTTCGGAAGGCCCAACTGCGTATAACACATTTAGAGGGCCCATTTAAAAATCGAGTGCATTTTAAATCGTTGACGGTAAATCGTTGTATAGGATATATAACACCTAAACTAAACACCGAAACTCACGAAGTTATTTAACGGACAATAATTTATTTACTCGACCAATATTATTGACACATTCTATAACTAAACATGATAAATGCTTATGGTCACTCGATGATACACTAAAAGGCAAGACACAATCTCGGCTAGTGATGTTTTCTACATCATTCAGAAACTTATGAAAACCTAACCCGAAACTATACCAAGAAAGTATAATCTTTAAACAATTTGAAAACCATATTTGGTAATCCGCGAAGTAATATGAGTTTCATTTTATAAACATATAAATGGACTTTTGCGGCCCGCGGGTAATGTATTATAAACTAAATTTAATAGTTCGACAAAACACATAAATAGTTATCGTTTTATATATACTACGAGGAATTTCAGACTATAACTAACATTTTTAGAAATGAATTTTTGTCAACTTACATATATAAATTAAAGTTATTGATTTATATGCATATACTACCCTTTTCAATTAATATTACATATGACATGTATATTAGTTATATATTTATGGGTGAGACTATTAATTCTTTTAGCCACCGGATGAACCATAATCCCTATCGAGGTTTTTTTTTTATTATTTTTCTTGCACCTCATTTTGACTAATAAAAAACCATGAGTTTTGATTCTCGTTATATTAGTTACCGAAACTAAATTCATATACTTATAAACTTACACCAACAAAACTCCGTGGACTTTTTCAAAATGTATTTGAATATCGCATTATTCGTTAAATTGTAATTGTAACTAAATACTACCGTACTATTTCTACGGGACGTGTCGGGTGCCCGCTCACTTTTCTACTTGACTTTTCGACTACGAGACTACATGTGCAGAGGGTGAGTTTATAGCCCCACAGCTGTGTACTATTACTTGTAGTTTACAACATATTGGGCGTGAGAAGACAGCAAAACTTTTTCTGGACCACGTATGCCCTATTTTCTATTTTCCAAACACTTATTGCGTAGTTAGCCTAGGCCCCTGAACCCACTGTTATGCCCACTTTCATGAGCCGTTAGTTCCTGCTAGGAAGCGCGATTGATATAAATAGATCTATTAGGGGTGACTCCCCCCGTTCGGTTGGCCAGACGGGTCAATGCGGGCGTATACCAAGTCGGATTACGAGTGTATTGGGTTAAACACTCGCTATGGGCCCTGACTATTATATTTATGTGCTATATGGTAGCGCACTGAACTGTCTAGCTTCGGTTGCATGAACTTAGTGCTAGCGCGATAGACTATTTCGTATGACATTATATGTGTTGTAATGCTCGTACACAAAACTATATGGTCCACACTGATTACTAAACCTATAGACTCACCAGCTTTTTGCTGACTTTTAGCATGTTTTTTTCAGGTGTTTGAACTATTTGTTACTGGCAAGGCATGGAAAGGCGATGGTCACAAAACTATTTCCCGAAGTGTTTTCACACAATGATATGACTTGTTTTTATAGGACCATTAAACTTTGGGCTTACCTTTTTATTATCAAGACTTGATGTAAACTTAAATTTTTAATCTAATGTATTTTAACGGAACATGTATTCCGTTCTTTATTCCCTTGTGTTGTGATTTCCAATTAGTAGCACCCCATGACCCGAATGCTTCCGCTGTACCGATTTTGGGGGTGTTACAGTTACAATAAAATGCAAAAAAGGAAACATGTATAATAGTGTCATGCAATAAACGTCCCAAATATAAATACTATGCATTTCGTAGACAAGAGAACGAGAGGTTGGTCGACCCCTAATAGCTCTACCAATAATAATATAATATCTATAGATCCGTAGACAAGGGAGAATGTACGAACGAAGGATACGATAAATTGGAGTACGAACGGTAAACCAATGGGGGACTTAAAATGTAAAGTACCTGCGTAACAACAATAATGTGCAGTTCAAATTGCACATGTCAAAGTCCAAAAGTACGCCAAAGTCACAAGTACAAGTCCTAATTTGTCAAAGTTAATACATATGTAAAAAATAATACGTTAAGTCATAAAAGCACAACCAGTTTTTAGTCAAGTACAAATCATGCCTTTCACCCCCAAAAAGTACGTAAGACAAGGTTGTGAAAACTCACCTTAACAGGTAAGATAAACGAGTACAAGTACATCTCAACAATGAACACTAAGAGATCCCTCGAACGTGCAGCTTCTAACTACGACCTAAGGCAAGTAAATAATACTTATTAGACTCTAAACGATATGCTCAGACAACGTGACGTTTATTAGTTAGGTCATTCGTCTAGATTCGTCACTATATGGCACTTTTACTTGTTACACGGGGTTCAATAATTGGTTTCATCATTCAAACCCACCATGGTTTTAAATATTAAAGTATGACCAAGTTATGGCTCTTAGAAGTTGATCACATACAAAATCTGGCCTAAAAAGACTGTTTAAACACTTTGTCTTGTAACACCAGTTTGGCGACCAAAACAACAAATCTTTTAACTAAACAACTTAACAACTGTGGTTTGAAAGATAACTCAAAACCCTTAATCAAGGGCCAAAGAACATGTCATGATGATGATTTTTGAGTGAGTTTTGACCCTTTAAAGTCAACACAAATTTTCAATTAGCAAGCTGTCTACATTTATTAGTTCAATTTTCATGCATTTTCCCTTTATCAAACACCAAAAACGACCCAACCAACACATAAAACGTTTATACAACCCTTTATTTAGTATTTTTTATGTCTCAAACTCAGTAGTCCATCTACTCAAAACAAAAGTTTATTAAAAAGTATGTAAAAAGAAAAGTACAAAAAGACCAATATAAGAAGAGCTTTTGGTGCAAGATTGGACACAAGTCGTCTTGCACCGAAAGTTTACTTTCAAGAACTTCAAAAGATGATGAAAAATAGTGGGTAATTGGCTGAGATAATGACTTTGAGGTCTTCCTTTCTTGTTTGGTCTTTGTTTGAAAAAAAAATAGTGTAACCTTGGAAGTCTTGTTGTGAGTTTTCTTAAGAGAGTCATGAGACTTATGAAAACAAAATGAGTGTGTGTGTGTGTGTGTATGTGTGTGTGTGTGTGTGTGTGTGTGGTGTATGAGGCCGGCCAAACAATAGGAGATGGAGGAGAGATTTAGGGTTTAGTGTGTGAAAATCAAATGAGAAAATCAAAGAATGTTTGAGAAGGGTTGAGTGTTTAGGGTAAATAGTAGTCTTGGAAGTATAAGTGAAATGATTTTTGCTTGTTTGGTGTCTGGTTGGGGCCGACCTAGGAGGGATATAAGGGATTAATAGTTTTTATTTTTTATTTGGTTAAATTATTATGTAAATGTAATAAAAGTATCATAAATGTATGATTGTTAAACCTTAAAAGACTAAACGCGAAAATTTTCAGGTGAAAGTAAAAGACGTAAAATGTGAAATGACTTAAGTTTACAAGTATTAGTGACCTTAATAGTTTAAAATGACATGATCATATTCTCACGTTTAAATAAGATCCTAGTTCGAAGGCACATCGTAAACAAAGGTTCCCAAGAACATGAAAATCTAAGCACAAAATGACCGGACTAGCACGGAATAAACTTAACATATGTAAGTTTAGGCAAAGGCGTTATAAAAACTCTAACAGTTGCTAACCTGAGTTTGACGGTTGTCATAAAAATGTTTACGAGCCTTCCAAATAGACCACGCCACAAAGGCAAATGTGGATAGGAATTTAGTATGAGTGGCTCCTGTTTTTAAATGGAATTAATACGATCGAGTAGATTACCAAAATTTCAGTCAAGACGAAGGCCCAAGGAAGACCCAAACTAGGTGGGTTTTGTCCACTCACATTTAAACAACAAACGTTCTATGGTCTCTGGTGTTGTTCGACATATGGGTTAAAGCGATGAAGTAACACAATTCCGTCGAAACAATCCACTACACGTAGCAAGGGCTTTTGAACATGCTTTCCACAAAAAGAGTAATCTTTGAAATAACATTTAGATGCCAAATTTATTTCCAAAACTCACGTGTCGGATTGGAAGATAAGAAGCATGATCCAACCCCTTTTCTTTGAATAGCAAATCTTGTCGATATTCCGAGCGGACATACTAATTTCCTTTATTGTCATAATGCCAAACAAGTTTTTCTTATGCGCCCGTATTAGAAATTAAAATTTGTAAGACAAATTCAGCTTCCCTATGAATAAGGTAGCGTTGTAATTTGGAATAATCCCATTCCCCGTCAACAATGAAATAAGAAACTTTGGAGTGTTTGTGAAAGGTCCCCGGGGCTCACGAATGAAAGAGGGTACAATGAATTGAAACGAAATTAGTGATACAAAAGTTAATCTTTAAGGTATCTACTATGATGATTTATAAAAAGATTTATAAAATTATGAATAGATCTAAAAGCTTGTAAACCATTGTGAACATCCATTTTAAGCTTGTGTGACATGAATTCTCCATAAATGGCAAATAAGTGGAGAACCCATTAAGAAACCCACTAACCATAATATTATAATCACTTTAAGCCAACGGCTTGGCTCGGCGTATGAATAGTATTGGCTCAAGTCGCGGACTTAAGCCATCCCATTCCCTCAAGCCGACCTCCAATCTGGCGGCTTTAAAATAGTGTCGAATCCACAAAACACTTCAATGAATGTTATATAGTACAATAATGAGTAAATTGCAAATATCGTCCATGTGGTTTGGGCAAATTGCAAGTTTCGTTTTAATATTTCGAAAGTGCAGATACCGTCCTTGTTAGAAACTTTGGGTTGCGGTTTTCGTTCTTGTCTAAAGTAAATGACTAAAATGCTCTTGTCAAATACTGCAACCCAAGGACGAAAACTGTAACACAGAATTCTCCATAAGAACGGTGCTTGCAGTTTTAAAATGTTAGGAACGAAACCTGCAATTTTGGCCAACCCAAAGATCATTTTTGTAATTTATTATTAAAAATAAATATACAATTACAAATTAAAACTTAAATTTTAAATGAAATAATTTGTAGTGTCAAAGTATGACGTTGTTTCAACTTCGTGTAAATCATCTTTTTAACCAATAAAGGGAAATTTCTTTTTAAAAAATCAATAATGGAAAAATTGCGTTTCTAGAGTACTCAATTTTATAAAAACTCTTTATCAATGAAGTAGCAAGTTGTACCACTCCTTTCCCAAAAACAAAACACCAAATGACAAAAGATGTTCAACGTGTCAACAAGGACAGATGACACATCATATATTGCTAAGCATCCAAATTACTACTCGCGTCAGGCGCGTGAAACATAAAGTACAGTTGGGCAATAAATGTTGCTTCGTGTATGAAAGAGCCATAGTTGTTAAACTTGACTAGACATGCGAGTGGGGGAGCAAATAAAGGAAAACTTGGGTCCACCAACACGTCACATTGGCTGCCAACGGTACATCGAACGTGATAGTAAAAGGCTAAACGCGGGGATAAGATAATCATGTGTGTTTAACTAGGTATAAGCCCCGTGCACGCACAGGGTTTACACATAAATCGAATTTGTTTTAAAATTTTAGTTTACTATATGGACATATAATAATTTATTCATGAAAATTATGATATAAGTACAACTAATAAATATGCATGAGTTTTTCATTATATATTAATATCTATTAATATTTTGTAAAGAAAATTATTGGATGAAAGATTAACTTTGTTTAGCTGATATAGATGTTGAGGTTGAAGTTGATGTTGTTGTTTAACTTTAACTATTGATATCTGTTGTACAAAATGTGCGAGTTTAGTAGCACACAATAAGCGTTGATGAAGTTAAAATATACCCTGTAAAGTTTTTTAAAAGTATTTTTCCAGATATCCGTATATAAACTTTAAATAATAATTACATGAATCGCGTATATTTATTTTCATATCACAGCAACTTGTACTTACAATTTGATATTTATATTATCGTTAATAATAATTTAGTCTTATTTAATATTTAAACCCGTGTACGCATATATTAAACTTTTAAATTGGATAACACGAGTCCTTATTTAACGTATATAATAAAAAAAATTAATAGATGAAAGTTTAAAACTAACATTTATTTTAAAAATATTTAACGTATATTAAAACTAATTCATGTATTTACAAAATTTTGTAATTTTAATGGATGAAAGTCTCAAACTAACATTAATACTAATGTAATTGTAAACAAAGTCAATATTATAAAGTATAAGGGGTATAAACTGTAAGGGTTATTTGTTTATTATCTAAAGTTATTAAAAAATATGGAGATTTATAATTTTACACTTATCTTTATATAATATATTTAAAATTCAACCACTAAAATTTATTAATTACCTCCTTTTTTTTTAAATTTTTGTTTTCATAAATTTGACACCTGCATTTTTATGTGTTTTTTTTTTCTTAACCAAATTCTCCACCAAATTTATTAAATTTTGACCAAAAGCAATTTAATTTTGACTTTTTATTAGCCAATCACGTCGCTCAATTTCGCCGACGTGGCAAAATCAAGCTCTCCTATTGGTCCAATTTTGTTTTCAATGAGAAGGGATTTGCAAAAACACTCCGAAATGATGTAATTCTTTTATTATATAAAAGATATCCACCGTGCTTGTTTTTTCCTTTTATTTTTTGCTAAATTACTTTCACACTCGCGGTGTACGTATGATCTACTTGGACAAGGGTGTGTTTGATTTGATACTTTATATTAGGTTTTAAATTTGATGTGATAATAATTTGTTGTTTGGTTTATTCTTTTAATAAAAGTAATATTAGATTGAATGAAATTTTTATTCCATATTAACTTGAAGGGTTTTGCCAAAACCCGAAAGACCCACCAGTTTTTACTCTCGCATATCTTTTATTTAAGCTTTTAAATGATATTTTTTTTTATTATAATTATATTATAAAATACATTTAATAAATATATTTTCTTTCTTGATATGCCTTTCAAAAAAAAAACAAAAAACAAAAAACAAAAAAAAACAAAAAAAAAATCTTTCTCGAAATGCTAAATCAAATTCAAATCCTAAACCAAATCTAAATCCTATTCCAAACCCACCTATAAACAAACAGACCCTAAAGGTAACGAGCGTAAGCCCATCACCCTCACACCATAGCTCACGAGCCACCTTGTTACCTAATCAAAAGCTCAAGCGTTAAGTGCTAAAACCAAAGCGATAATGGTGAGCATGGTATCTCCTGGTTCACGTGAAAAAACGTGGCATGTTAATTGTATATGTTGTATTGTTTACGAAATAATAATAATAATTATTATATAAAATACAGTAATGAATACATAACAATAACATAATAATGAATAATAATAATAATAATAATAATAATAACAACCCACTTTTTACCTACAAATGCCCTTAACTTCAACATTTTTATACAGGGTTTTATATCAAATAGGTTACCCAACTTTGCGTTTTTGTGCACCTAAGTTACCCAACTTTTTTTTTGATCAAATGGTTTACTGGACTATACGGGTTTGACATTTAGGTTACTCAAAACCATAAATGTGTTCTTTGAGATTACCCCGATAACTGGCAATCGGGAGATGGAGTTGTTACTTTGTCCACGTCAGCTTTATGTTCAAATAAGTTACAAATATGTTACTCAACTTTGCGATTTTGTTCGTCTAAGTTATTGAAGTTGCTTTCTTTTTTTCCAAATTGGGTTACTAATATATATTTATTTACAAGATATTTAGCGAAATTAAGTGGATTTCGTGAAATATCTTGCCCCGGTCCGCCGCGTTGCGGCTGGGCGTTGGTTTTTTTGCGAACAATGTTATATACCTTTCTTATACATTTTTTTATACATTTTGTATACGTTATTATAGACATTTTTGTATACGTTTTTATATTTGTTTTTAAATACATTATTATATACTTTTTGTATACATTTTTGTATATAAAACGTATTTAAAAACATATATTATAGCGTTTATAAAGACGTACATAAAAAGTATATAATAATGTGTATAAAAATGTATATAAAAGTATGTGTAAGGACATTTTTGTAGTAACGTATATAAAAACATATATAAAAACGTATATATAATGAATGAATACGTTTACGTTTTTAATTTTCTATGTGATTTTTATTTTATGATGTGGCGTTGAGGTGTTTGGTGAGTGAGGGTGTTTTTTATGTGATTTATAAGGGTAGCCTAAATTAACAAAGTTGCGTAGTTTAGTAATCGAATTGAACAAATAAAACTTTAGTAACTTAGGTGAACAAAAAAGTTCAGTAACTTATTTGTATAATTAAAAAATAAAAGTCAGCTGCCAGCTTGGCATGCCAGCCGGTTATAACAAGTGCAAAATAGTTGGGTCACTATTTTACCCGGTAAGGATAGTCCAGTAACCCATTTGAACAAAAAAAAGTTGGGTAACTTAGGTGCACAAGAACGCAAAGTTGGGTAACCTATTTGATATAAAACCCTTTTTATACACTACATTTAAGTTTATATACTCTCATACTATCAATAGAACTTTACGTACACAATATCTCAATAAAACACTCAACCTACAATACGTCGACAGCAAAACACTACCCGAACCACTCCTCCAGCAACCGAAAGAACATTTAATCTCAGAAATACTCCACCTTCAAACCAATAAATCAACTTCCGACCACAATCGTTCTTTTATAACCAACCATACTAAAACACTTACGCACAACAAAACATTTTAGCCAATACTCACAATATTAGGGTTGGAAGGTGTAAGGGTGTGGGGGAAAATGAAAGAATAGAGAAAGCTAAGATGGCACTGATGTGGAAGGTGATATGGTGCGATAATTGCCTTTAGTCTAAGAGTATAAGTCTACTCCAATGGTCACACCACTTCACAAGAAGGGCTTGAAAGAAGAAATAGAATTTCCTTTCATTTTTGAGAACCTTATCGTCACAGCAGCATTTTCTCTCCATTTAACTCCCCTCACTCTCTCTCAATTTTCACGGCAATGGTCACATACACACTTTATATAAATAATACCCCCCACAAAATATCTTACAAACTCATAAATTTAATTTTTAATAATATAAACACCCGTGGGGTCCACAAACACACACACACTCACGAATGGTGAATAGCTCACCATTAACTCCTCCTTTTTGCTTGGTCTCACGCGTGTGCCACCTCTACCCAATGGGGTGGCGCGTGACAAATGGTGAAATGTGAAGGTCATGAGTGACCATTGGTACCAGCCAAAGGTGCAGTACGCACAATCCATGCCAAATTCATGTGGCACTTTTTTTGCTTGAGCAAGAGTGATGACATTGCACCCCCATATGTCGGTGCCAAAACAAATGCCAAGAATTTGGTTTGCTCCAACCGAAGAATATTGGGTTTTTAGTTGGGTTTTGTGGGTCTCAAAAATGTGATTTATGCTTGAGTTACTAGGAATGGTGTTTTATAGGTGTATGGGTAAAAGCATAGTGAAAAGAGGAAATTTTAAGGTGACGTTGAGATGGGAGTTTAGCTTGAGCCACTGCATCTGATGATTTCTAATCATAAAAATCGAATTGACAGTATTATAGTTTTAAATCTAAAAATTAAAGTTTTCACTGCTTATTTTCAATTTACACTAAATTTAAGTTAACATAAAATTTTGATATCATCTAAGCTTTAAAGATTAATGACATGTGTCGTTTATATATGCACAATCTCTATATATATATATATATATATATATATATATATATATATATATATATATATATATATATATATATATATATATATATATATATCACATTAACTCATATTTTCAGTATGGATTTATAGTCCCTTACATATACCTTAATTTAATTGAAAAATGATAACACTAATTATAAATAAATACAACAATATTAACAAATGTTGCATATTTAAATAAAATATAAAGCATAAGTTGTATTTTTCAAATTAATAAAGTTATTAAAAATTATGTAAATTGATAATTTTATAGTCACACTCATAAAAGTAAAATTAATATAAAATATTATTATAAGGTTTTAGGCTTAAATATGAATACAATTAGTCAATTGTTATGTGACATTGTTTTAAGGGATAATTTCATAATTACCCAATATAAACTTCAAAATGTCATATTTACCTAACTCGCAAATGAAGAATACTAATTGTACAATATTTTTTATGCATGTTTGGGGATATATAGAATTTTGGTGTTTTTGTTGGGGAAATATTGAACTGCCACTTATTTTAAGTTCGATCATTTGACTTTAATTAATTACTTTTTTTTTCTCAATGGTACCACATCAGTCCCTAACTATCTATTTCCAGTAAATATGCGGTAACCCTAACACGTGTGATGAACACAGGGTCAGCCACAAACCTCTTAGGTTTTTTCAAATAGAATCCAAAAAAAAATCCTCTCTATTTACCAATAGAAAGAGTTATTCTATGAAAAAAAATCTCGTTTTTTCTTCTTCACATATACAAGCTATCTTTATCGTCAATTTACGCCTAGTTTTTATAGTGTTTTTTCACCATCAAATTACAAAATTGAATTTATTAGTAGTTTAATCAAACTAATTCAATTTTGAGTTTCTATTAACTAATAAAAATGATCATTTTAAAATGAAAGTCTTTTATTGGTTCGATATGGTTGCGCGAAATGACTTATTTTCAATTTGTTATTATTATTATTATATTTGTTTTAGATTTGTAAAAAAAAAAAAACAAAAAAAAAACAAAACCCCATTTTTAATTAAAATTAAATTTTCATAAATCACTCTTTTCCAATCATGCAACTTATATTTTAACTTTAACTTATTTCATATTAAATTAATTTGCCTTCAACCAACAACATTATATATGTATTAATTTATGTATATGTTGTATTATGTTACTATTTGGATGATGATCATTAACAAAAACTCCTAATATATAAGCATGGTTAGAAATGCTTTTATCCTTTCCAAATAAGGATAAATATTTTATTTGAAAAGAATGGTTGAAGATGGCATAATAACTATGTCAATCATACACGCAAGATTAAGTATAAAAGTTTCATTTACGAAACACAAGAATAAACATGAAACCAATCGTAACAGTGGAACACCATCAAGTGTAAATTTTTGAGTTACACACGTAGTCCTCGTTGTGCTTGTTCACACGTAAAAAAATGGTAATCGGTATTGCAAATCGACGATTGAAAATAACATTGCGTGTGATATTGTGTTGTGGGTATGTATGTTTAACTAAGGTATTTGTGTGCTTGACCGATGTATTTATCAATAGTAAGAAAGGTTGTGATTAATATGAAGGTAAAGGTAGTGTACAATTGGAAACTTGGAAGAAGGATAATGTGTCACTGGTGTGGAGATAGTGGTGACCTCCATCATCAAAACAATGTCGCTATTGGTATTATAGTGCCTTAAAAGTTGTATTCGGTGTTATGTTTTATCCCCTGCCAGCAACTCTACAAAAGCTTAAACTTTTTACTTTAAAGTTGTATGTGTGCGTGCGTGTCTTAGAGAATTCGAATTATCAATGTTACTATACCAGGTAAATAGTGTTTCGATGCCATGATTAAGTTATACTGATGGGGCAACATCTTCTGATAACTTTGTTGTTCTCGTAGTTAAGGCAAAAAAAAATGTTACATGTGACATATTTAAACGAGCATAAAGATAGCAAGTTTACTTTCAATATGTACGATGTACACACATGTTGGTTAAAAGAAGTTATATTGCTGAAACTAGGTCTCTACCCGTCCGATGGACGGTTTTCTCAATAGCTGAGTAAAATCGTAAAACGGTATTCTGAGTGTCAAGGACCAATGCCTATAGTAGAATGCACACACTTTGCAACGGGTATATTAAATGAGATATGAAAGAATAATGTGATCTTTCGGTTGCGTATTTAAGAAATCATAAGTAATATAAGTTAGAGTACCCCAAATAAAAAGCAACAAGCATGCATTTCGATTAAAGTACCTCCAAATAAAAAACATCAAACATCCAATTCGATTAACACTAAGAAAACATTGAAAATTGTAAAATAAGTCTAGCGAAAAAGAAATAACGATAAGAAAACATAAAAGAACAATGCTTAAACTATATATTTGAGTATTCTTCGGTGTCCTTCCGATAATTACTTGATTTCATGCTCCATCTCCTTTCCATATACGGAGTACATATTAAAAGAACTTGTTAGGTTGAGTTGTTAAATGTGAAACTAATAAATTGCATGTGATTTAAATTAATAGACTCATCGACTACTGTGATGCAACTATGTCATTCAATACATTGATTAGAACTTGATCATTCGAAATGCGAGACACAATTTAGCAACATGAGTACATGTGTTATGGTTATTCTTTGGTAATCTAAATAACCATGGTTTTTCCAACCATGTCATATAACTCATGCAAAATTATTTCGGTTATCAGCAAACAAATCATACAAACTAAAAGCAGATTTACCAATAATTTTGGTAACTTCACCATAAAATAGTATCAAGAAGTAGAAGTCTTAGTTTGGTCGTCAACAACAATAACTTCCACCCTATGCTTGTTTGACATATGAGACGATAGTTAATAAATAGAATGTTTAGTAGCTATGTTAAAATTGTGCCACGTATTATATTAGTATTCTGATTTAATGATATACATATGTGTATTGTAGTACCCTCACTTGATCAAAAAAATTTCTTCACACACACTAAAACATTAAAAAACATACACTTACACTGGTAGGTTGAGGTAAATTTATTGGAGCAACAGAAGGAGAGGGTTCATAGAGTTTAAATTGACTCGACTCTCGAGGAGGCAACCAGGTCTTCCTCCGTGGTGATTTCACTGGGTATGTTCTTTATTTATTGGGGCAATATCATATCTCCCCTCCTTAAATTCGAAAATTTCATCTTTACACAAACATGCTTTAAAAATATTATATACATTATGCATTCAACGGTTGTACTTTGGGTATATATGAAATTAATTATGAAAGTAAGGGGAGATATGAAATTCATCCTATTAATTTTTGGGTTTTAGATACTCCATATGTAATTTAGTTTAGGGTTTTGTATGTTGTACTAATATAAGAAAATATAAGAAAATGACTTTAAGACAAACTCAAAATTGTCTAAAAGAAGTTTCACTTCACTCCAATAATATTTAAACAAATGAATCAAAAAAACGCTCATCATATTTGAAACTAAAGTTCGTAGGTGTATTATAAAAACATGAAAGGCTCATCATCTTTGAAACTAAAGGCTCATCGATTAAAAATACGAAAGTCAATATGCCAACTTACACTATAACTTGATACAAACGTACAGTGTCTCTCCTCACAATAGAAACGATGTCGACTTTCAAAAAACATTCAACACATTTTGAGAGACATAGACACAAACGATAAAAGCATAAGGGGCTCAAACACCACTATTGGTTTCTTCTCAAAGATCAAGCAAAGATGAGGCTAGCCCAACAAAACTGCACAATTAAAATATCTTTAATCAACATTGGGTATTAAATATACCAATTACTGTTAATCACACGTATTGAATGCTATAACGGGAGACTTACATTGCCTATGATATTTTTTGTGAAACCATATTGATAACCTTCAATGGTCTGTTATAACTAACGTTCAAAACTAATGATAGTTTTCAAAGTATAAAAACCATAAGTGTACATAAAAGAAGGTTCTTTGCCATAAGATCACTCCAATATTTAAACAGAAGAATGATTTGATAGATGAAACTGATCATAGATGAACCGAAAATTTAATAATTTTAACCAATCAACAACTATCATCATATAAACATTAAACAACTGACAATTTCCGTTTTGCTCATAAAATGGACTTATCAGCTTATTTTTCCCCACAGAAATTTAACCTCATCAAATTAAGCTTATCCGAACACCTTCAAATAAGCTTACCCAAACACCCCCTAATGAGTTACTCGACATTAAAAGACAATATAGATGAAGCAAAAATTTAACCAAATTAGAAAGAGCAAAGCAACATACCTCTTGAATATGTATGATTGAAAAGATGATACAAATCACAAAATACAACATAAGAGTCTCACAAATATGCCAACAGAATAGAACATATTTTGATACAATTCGACTAAGCATCACTAAATTGTGTTGCTAAGTGAATACGCTATAAAAGGATAATACAAATATGTGGAACTACAAAGCAAATTAATTTTGTTTCAATACAATAGAATAATAATATTGTATGCATGTATGACTCGTATCAAATGGATACTTTACCAAGTTTGCAACCCTCAAAACATGAAGAGAACAACCAAAGCTTATATGAACTACATATAGTGTGGGGCCTTAAAAATATATAAAAATGCATCTCCGAAATCCACAAAAATACCAACTTGACTACAGGCCCGTTGGTCAAATTTTATGAAAATGTCATATCCAAGTAAGATACTATAGTAAAGTATCGAAACACTCTAGTATGAGATATTATCGACAAATATGTACACATCTTAACCCTCCAATTCTATAAGCAAAACTTTATATACATTGTGAAGAAAATAACACCAAAATGATCCTACTGTAAAAACTCTTCGACTTAGAACTGCAAATATTTTCATCCCATGAAATGATGCTACTACAAACATCAAAGTCGCATGGTATCACACCTTTAAGTACTATATATTTTCATCCCCTCTACAATTAAACTCATATGAGCTCTGCAATCCAATAGCCATTTCCACAATACCAAATCATAATACAGACTATGATTATGATCTTAGATTTAGAAAGAAATAAATAAATGAATGAATGAAATACCTATACCAATTACCTAAGATAATTTTAATTGACATAATCTCACAAAGTTATTTTAGTTTGACCAAGAACAAAACATTATTTTTTATTCTTCTGTCTATATGAAGTTTAGCAAATACCGAAGTTTTTATTCCATCACCTGCACAAATAGCTAGAATAGAAAGACTAATGGATACTTAAATTTATTTTAGCAAGGAAAACTGAAATAGGTATGTTTAATTGGATTTCAAATCAAATAGTCAATGCCTCATTAAACTGGATCAAATGATATGAGCAATAACGAAATAGCCATCTAATTTAGTTATTCACTAGTTATAATGCCCGCGCACGCGCGGGTTTCTTTTAAAATTTTTTGAATCATATATTTTTATTTATTAAAAACAAATAATTTAATCTTTGTTTTGTTTGATATATGATGTTTAATTATAGTTTTTTTATTATTAAAGATAATTATTTAAAAATTTTAATCCTATTGTTAATTGCATCTTATCTATATTTTTTGTATTTATCTTCTACTTGTGTTATGGATAAATATAAAATATTATCTAATAAGAAAATAATCTTTTTTTCTAAATAATATTATTACTAAATAAGGTATGGTTTAGTTTTTTTGAAATGGAAAAGTCCTTTGGTTTTGTTTTATTATATAAAAGATGTGCTCAAGTCTCAACATAAAGAAAAGGTTTATCTATACATAGTTACATACTACGGAGTATTAAAATATGGGTATATTACTAAATTTAACGGATCATTTGTATATGTGTTTATCTATACATACTATTAAAATATGAATATATATCTCTACGAACAAAACTCTGTTCACATTAGTCATATTCATAAACACATATACAAAGAAATTTGTTCGAACACAAACCTGATACATCTTAAATGAAACTAACAAAATTTTACCTACAAAGACTCTTTGTGGCTTTAAGCCAAGCACACTTTCTTGTGAAACCTACAAAAACCATATTATAGTCATTAAAACACTTAGAATGAACAAATTGCTAAGTTGTGTGGTACTGTTTTCCATTTCTCACTTTAAAGTTTAATCAAGAACGTATTGATAAACTATTGAGGAAGTACCAAATGTTAATCAATGCAGCCATTTAATATTGTTAAACACGCTAAATAGAAACCTAGTATCAACTAAAATTGACGTCAACTAACACGTACTATCAAACTACTTGCAGCATCCAAAACACGCCTTCAAAAAAGTGGTTACCAAAATATGAAAAGGAATAATCATTGTTGCACTAAATAAGGTGGGGATTTTTTACGTTGCCCAAAATACTACAACCAAAAGCTGAAATGATCCGTTAAATTTAGTAATGACTTGAACTAACCTTTCCCTGCAATCACACCTCTTATTAGTTGCACAAATGATCCGTTAAATCTAGTAATATACCCATCGTCAGGTTGATGCACAATACATCCACCTCTTAAAAATTGCTCTTCAAAATCCTTTTAACCATTGCCTGATTGATGCATCCCATTTGGCGGTTTGGCCATATTTTAAAGCTTGATTTCTTAGAGAAAAAAGATCACAAAAAAGGCTAACTATCCATTCTCAACTGGGACAACACCGAAAAACAATTTCTTGAAAAATATAAACGTTTTAAAAAACTTATTGACTAGTATTTGTCACTGGAAACAACTCAATTTTGACCATAACGACATTTGTTGACAAACCAGCACTTTAACTATGATCATCGCCGGTTCATAAAAAAAAAAAAAAATAAAAAAATAAAAAAAAAAAAAAAAAAAAAACTATGATGATCCACAAAATATTCTAAGAAGTTGTCAAAATACTATGGAGTGTATACTTTCTTCATGATTTATTTGAAAAAGTATATCATGTTAACAAATTCATCTAACCCATTATATTAAAAACCAACTCCTTATAACAAAGTTGAAATGGAATGATGAACACTATGTCCACATATGCAGCCAGGTGTTGTGCTAAGTCAGTCATCTGGCAAAAGAAGTAATATGAAACATCAATATACCCAAAAGAATGAGCTTAAAGACAGCGTTCAAAATTCTTAATGAGAACTTACCTTTCAAGTTTAAAATCAAAATCCTCAGGAGTATTTGAATATACCTGCAAACTTGGTTTAAAAATGCGCGCATCATTGCGCAAATTGCACGCAACATTGCATTGCATTTGAAATTTCGCATCATGGTACCTAATGCGAGGCCATCCCAGAATGCGCTCGCAATCGGCCGCAACTTATCGCATTTATGTAATGCTAGCAATAGTCGCAATTAGCGCAATATGGAATTTGGGTTGTTTAGATCATGTTAATAAAAATTTATTGATAAATAAAAGGGTCTAGCCATGATATGTAGAACCAAAACATATGCATGTTTAGATTTATGAAAATCATGATTACCAGTATATGATCTTGGATCATGTCTGTGCTATTTTAGTGCTTATGTATTACAATAGTGCAATACAAGTTAAGACATTGTGCACTTTTTTCTGCTCGATATTGCATTTGGAAACTTAAATGTTTTACGATAATTCGTTTTTTTGTGTAATAAAGCACACATCAACTGCGCATTTAATTGTGACGTTTCCATTTAGTTGTAATATGGTTGTTACGTTTTCATTTACTTGAAAGTTGAAATAGAACATGAGTCTATCACATAAACGAATTTCAAAACCACGAGTCTATGACATAATTTTGGAACCATGAGTCACATGATTATGACTAGGTGGTTTATTAAATGGATTATTGGCCAAATTTTGAATATGTTAGTGATTTGTTTATAAGTTTATTACATTTATTTGGTACTTGGTAAAATATATTATCTATAAATATTATTTTTGTTTTTTTAATACTAAACGCACCGTGTCTAAATTGCGCTCGCATTCGCATCACGCATCACGCATCGGCCTCTGGGACCTTGAGCGCATTGGATCGCAAAACGCAATTTTAAACCAAGCCTGCAAATGTAATTTGCATACTATAAAGTTAAAATTACTGATTTACACTTTGACATAAATACTACCTGTTGATGCTATTCATTTAGGTCCATAAGAATTCCTTATTTTGTATTTCTTTAATGGAAGGCGATTTAGGCAATTTAAACTGGTTTTTATTCATTCAAGAAAGATAACATCCGCATAAACAATGAAAATAATGCAAGACGATACACACCTGGGCAGAGGATATCGCATGTGCATTTAGATTAGGATCAATGATATAGCAGGTTACAAGCAGGTCATCCCCCTGATAAAAGCAAAACAATAGACCATTATCAGTGAGTATGTGGTATTCATATGAAAGCTTATGCAGATCAAATGACGGGTATCTTTAGGCTTATATATAAGACAATGGCGAGAAAGAAGGAAGACAAATCAAAACACAACTTGTAAAGTAAATTTGAGCACTCAACATGGTTAATTGAAGACTTAAGTTTATGCTTACCATTTAGTAGTTTAGTATCCCATACCTTGGTACAATACACTCAACTTTAAAAACTATGATAACAATATATGGAATTTTGTGTTCACTCATTTAATATTTAAAATATGATCTAACAGCATCGATAATAAACGTGAAATCAGACCACGTGGACTTTTGATTATTTGAACTTGTCCATAGATGAGAGGGGAGATCAAGTTCAAGCACATGGTGTAGTGCCATATCTAGTTGAAACATTCTAGTTACTATAGGAAAAGTTGAACCTTTTATTCAAAAAATAAACTATTTTATGACGATAAAAAGATAGTGTTAACCAGTTATAAACTTGTCAAAGCACTACATCAGTAAGATACTAAGATTAGATGTGTTTTTGATTGAAATGATACATGTCATACATCAGTAACTATAAAATAGTAGTAATAGGGGGATTGCTCAATTTCTGCTTATATGCTTATTTTTAAAAACACGATTTTGTGTTGTCCAAACTGCTTCTTCAACTTATTAGCCAATTAAAATTATGCCGGACTCTTAACTTGTGAAAATGTAAGTGCTTTTAATGCAGATTAGTAATATTTAGTGTTTGGAAGAAATTGTATCTCTTTATTTTCGAGTAAATAAGCATTTTAGGGATGTTTGAGATTGCTTATCAAATTGCTCGTCTACTACAATTATAAGCATGTTCCGACCTGTTTAACTCACGCTAAACTACGCATTTGATTTATAAGTGAGCAAATAGGTTAAATAAGCAAATCCTAAACACCCATTAACTTATAACCAATAATCAGTATCATCATTTTAACTACAAATAAATTTTATCCCTACTTACCACACAGAAATAATTCATACATTTTACCCTTTTGATAAGCCATAACCTTTATCAGGAAAATGAAATAACAGAACAAACACCTTACCCGTACTGGTGAAATTGTTCATATTATCTTTTCAACTCATCTACGTAAGCTTCCCAAAGCATGCAACAAATATTGAACCATCTGCATTTTTTTAAAAATGGCTCAAATTGCCCACCTCTCAGAACGTTTAGAAGATCATAAAAAATCATAACCATTTATGAGATTATGTCAATCGCGCTTAAGTTAATATATATTTCAAAAATACAACTTACTCATTACATTCTTCCACTTGTTTTTCCTTCAACTTTTTTCAGAAAGCAACCATTCTTTACTGCACAATTTATTGCAACCAATACATTCACAAACTTGCTTCCTTATGCCATTTGGTGGTACAATTAAAATGCAAGATCAAGCATAATCACAAACCAAAGCTCATTTAGTATAAATTTTGAGACCAACGGGTCCAATTTCTCTTCCAAGACAGTAAGTTAAGAAATATTGTTGTTGCAAAATCACTCTAAAATTGAAACTAAATTTGTTGATTTTTTTTTTCTGACAGAAAACCTTACTCTCACACGCGTTATTTGTTTACTTGAATGACTCAAGCATACATAAATAAGCAGATTCCCTTATATGGTTCTTACTGATCTTTCAAACACCCTTTAGTCAACCTATAACCTAAGAAACTAATAAAAATACACCTATTCACAATCACATACTTTGATGTATTATGTGATGTTGATACGGTCTCCTCATGAGCAAATTTACCATGAATTATAGTCCCCCTACTTGTGCTTTTCAACTTTTTCAACTCAATCTCGCACCTTGTTCCAGAACATTAATTGATTCGATTCTCCTGTAATGAAAAACCTGCAAGCCTCAACAACCTGATATTGAAAAGAATACGGTTTTAGAAGCAGTTTCAGTTACAGAAACTAAATCACTAATTGTAAAAATAAAACCCTAAAACTTACCCCAAACGGATCTTTAGTCACTTATGGAGATTCAACAATACAATCTTATAAGATACGAATGGTAATTTGATTAGGGTTGATTCTTGAAAGCAGTTTGGGATTTGAGATTGGAAAGTTAGTTTCTAGTGATGGGAGAGGTGGATACTTGACTTGCTCAGAAACAGTCAACTAAAGTCAACCAAGAATGGTACTAAATCAACTATTACAGAGCTCAATGCAAGTGTCCAAGGAGATAGAATATCCGGTCTTTTTCCCCATGAGGTGGAATTGTATCGAACGGATTTGTGATCGAGTGATTGATAAAACGGAATTAAAGGTTTTATGGGTCAGAATTGATTATTCTAAGTGAAAACCAAGTTAACGAACTAATTAACAAAAACGTAAAGCTAAATAACTTAAAAACGTTTAAAATAAAAACGCCGTTTATATTAAATTAACGTAACCGCGAAAAATAAAAAAGTGAAATTTGAAAACTAAAAGGCCTACGGGAATCGAAAATTACATTTTTAAATCCTAATGATAAAGAAATTTTTGGAAAAAGAAAAATATTTATTTGACCTTTTTAATATTTATAATTAATAATTAACTATTAACTAGATTAATTAATTTAATACTAAACATTTTTAATAATAAAAACTTTTTCTAAAATTACTTTGTTAATGACAGAAATAAAAGAAAAATGTGAAAATCCACAAGCTTATTAATAAGCGTGGGATAAAGCTACAAAGGCTTATATAAGCTAAAACTAAAATGCATATAAAGGAATTGAATGAACAAACAATGTTGAGAAATCCCAAAGGGTGCTAATGGCAGGCAGTGTGTGTTTGTGTCGTGGGTGAGCTAGAGCCAGGAGGTTCGACCCCCTATTTTTGCCAAAATTTTGTTATTATTATTTTTTCTTTTTTCCTTGTTAACTGGCTTCCCACCGAAGACACAAACACAAAAATACACCCTTCACTTTTTCTCTTGGAAAACAGCTTATAACATCAAACTAGTTTTACAATTCTTAGTTTCAAAACAGATTCAAGATTAAAAGGATGTCAAAAATTGTTTTCTTTCTCTTTGAAACTGCCAACTAGCACCAAAGTCACATGAGCTTAGACAAGCTTAATGCTGTATAAGACTACAACAAGCCATGGTAACAGAACAGCAACAACCAATATAACAAAACAAGAAGAATAAGACAATGATCTCAGATCCAAAAACAAGAAACACAACCAATAGCAGCAGAGTAGAGTTAAGGTCTAATACAGCTTACATAAGCGCATAAGCTCTTTCAAGCTTACACAAGCTGACCAACAACAACAAACGCATTAACAAACAACTACTGGAACCAAATACAACACAGTAATAAAAGAAACAAATTAATTAACCGCTGAGTTGTTTCAGCCAATGAACTCAAAGGGGCTTAAAAAGGGCTTAAAGCACTAAAAAAAGCTTAGAGAGAAAACTAAGAGCTGAATCCTAAAACACCTAGGGGCTTTACAAAACAGCAATTAACACATCCTAAGCACCATTAATGAGATATCTAAGACCATTGAAAATCTGGTAAGCAAACTGAGGTGCACGGGATAATGCAGAAAAAAAACTAAAAATAAGCCAACAATAAGCACTTATATACACTTCAGATAAAGATCAACAAAAATCCAGGTGTTTATGACAAACCGGAAACTTTGATATTCCAAAAGCAAAGATCAGATTCTTAAAATTAAACTCTACAGCTAAATCTACATTTAATTCAAAATTGCGCAGGGTTCCATGTTTGACTTTTTTAAGAAATTGATATTTACTGTTTATGGGTTTTTGTCAATTTAATGACTGAATATGATATAAAAAGGTGAATGTAACTGAATTAAGCAATTACAACAAATCATTGTTATGAAACAGAATGATGATCATGATCCAATATACCTATACAGTGAAAGCTCAGTTGGAGATTAAGTGAACTTTGACTTTTGATCAAAGTTATTAATTTCATGCTTAATTTGAGATAGTGAAACCCTATTTGGTCATGTACATAAATCAAAGAACAGACAAAACAAACACCCCTATCCAGTTAACACAAAATAAACACCCTTTTAAAAAATGATTTTCGAGCTTTTCAAAGTACCAGCTAATCAAAAGCTACAGATTGATTCACAGATATTTATTGTGATGAATGAACCGATTTGAAACATATAAGAATACAAAAATAACAACAAATCACTAAAATCTAAATATGCCAATATTAAACATAAATATAAAATTTACATAGTAAATCAAGACAATCAATGAAATTAACTCTAATATCACTTAAATAACCCTAGAAACATAAAATATCCAAATATAGAATACTCTAACCATTAACACAGTAGATTGCTAATTAATGAAAATACAGCTTGCAAGTGATCCATGTCTGAGAAATGAGATACCAAGGATGAGACCATGACCTAAAGCCTCCATCCAAGGCTACTAAACATTTTCCATTCCTTATGCAACCCTGCTCTCTTGCTTTATTCAACTTTCACACAATGATTTTTGATTTATAATATGTTTTCTTGATTTTTAATATTTAATGTAAACTTCACTAAAAGTCTCTAAATGAATCAAAGCTTCAAAAAGCTTACAAAGGAACAATTTGAACTTAAATACACTGAAATACAAGCAATTAAAACAAGTTCAAGGAAATTGTCAAGTTCACGTTAATAAAGCTAATTCTGAATTTAGATGAACAAGATGGAATTAAGTTTAAGAAGTACATAACATAAATAAACGAGTAACACACTGATTTAAATTGAAAATGATAACTGAAAGAAGATTACATAATGTCCGACATATTAAACTTAAGCTAACACTAATATTAGCTACTACCCATCCTTTTCTCACTTTTCTTTACTTATAAAGACTGGCGGTGTGTTTCTCTCTCATTCCCACTTCTTTTCTAAGCCATTGGAATGGCTTCTGATGATCCTGGCGTTTATTGGAATTTTGCGGGAAAAGTGGGATTTGCAGTTGGGGGTGTGGAAGTGTTAGGTATTAGGATAATTAAATGCATCATTGGATGTTTATTGGGGTTTATGGGAACATTTGGTGAGTGAAGGTGAAGGAGGGGTGAATTACCTGGTTAACAGGAAGGAGCACATGGGGGGGAAGAGGGTGAGTAAAGGGTGTTGGACTGGGGGAGAGTTTATAAAAAAGGGGGTTATATTATAGGGTTTGGCCGGGTAAGGTTGGGCCTGGGTAAGGGTTTGGTTTGTTAGGAGTTCATAAGGGTGTTTGTTGGGTTAGTTGTTATGGTTATGGGTTTTGGTTTATAATAACACAAGGACCAAAGTGTAAAGCTGAATATCCAGGACCCTATAAATGGGAAATTTTCCCAAAATATTTATAAGGACCAAAATTGTACTTTTGATAAACCAAAGTCCAAAATGTGAATTTCCAAAGTTCAAAACCCAGGGATCATAAACGCAATTCCAAGTTTGATGGGTTTGTTTTGCCCATTATCCATAAAACTTTCATCCAAGGATCAATATTAACATTTTTGAACATTTCCAAGGACTTAAGTTGACTTTTCCATTTTAAAATCTTCCAGGGCCATTTCTGCCATTTTCTGAAGTTCAGGGATGTTTTTGACAATTTTGCATTTTGCTTAGTTTTTTCGTTTTGTTTTCAATCCTTTACACCTGAAACACTTAAAACAACACTCAAAGGATATTTTTGACTTTTATTTGGTTTTTCGGTTTTTTGGTCGTTTTTGTTCGGAAATGGAAGGAAAGATATGTGTAAAAAGGACATATCAAATCCCCCACCACTAAGCAATTGCAGATCCCTAGCAATTATGAAGACTTGATGGATATACTCTACCAAGAAGCCATACTTCTGGAGTAGCGAAGTGGTTATAAGTTCAAGTAAGGAACCATGGTACCCGATAACCAAGTGATTTTTAGCAAACACAAGCTGTATAACGGGATTTGATTTGGTCTTTAACCTGTAGCCGTTTGCTCAGGACTAGCCAACTCTTGATAAATTATGAATAATCTTTGGTGAGCTGATTACCAATTATGGTTTTCAATGCCTTTACCACAAGGCCATAATCTGGGCTAGCAAGCTCTTCACTTTTGGATATGGTGATCGATTACCATACAAATTTTTG
>LBNU01021607.1:8012-18990 GCA_014162995.1 Artemisia annua | reverse complement strand
AGATCATCTGTATCCTCATACAAAGCCATCAATTCATTCAACTTATGGTTCACGGTTAGGAAACTTTCCTCAAAATTTTTCCAAAGGGTCTCACTAAAAGGAATTGATCCTGAAAATGATCGTCTAATAGAAATTACACATGCATAGAATTCATCAAACCCATCTATCTTTACCCCCCAACTCCTCTTGGATATCACTAAGATCACACAAAAATTCATTGGAATGATAAGAAGCAAATCTATTGGTGAAATATACTTGTTCCTCCATTGTCAATGATCTAAATGGAACTTCATCCGCCATAGTGACAAATGAAAATGGTTTTACAAACAAAGGGCACAAAGAAAAAGATAGACTACAAGAAAGCTACTAAAAAGAAAATAAAAATCTCACTAGATAGGAATCTAATGAGTAGACCTAATTAAATAAAATTTCAACCTAAGCAATAACTACTCCCCGGCAGCGGCGCCAAAAACTTGATGCGTGGTTTTGCGACCTTACAACAGGTTTTACCTCTTAAGGGATCTCAAGAGGCTTACAACCCCACCAGGCAGTGTACCTGACCGATGTAGTATAGGATAGTGGTAAGTACGGGGGATTGATCGTTCTCTCACAGGGAATAGTGTTCGTTAGGATAGAAAAGCTACTCTAATAGGTCTAAGGGTGGAAGGAAGATTCTTTTTTGTATTTTTATGTTTTATGGAAAGCAATTAAAATCTCGGTTTTTAGAAGAAGGGCGGAATTAGTTGCTAGTCAACTAACCCAAGTTTACTACTTATGCAAATTAAAATAAAATAAATATCTAAACTATTCTGGTTGTGAAAACAATATGGAGAAAGTTGTGTTTACTTAGATTTCATTACTCCCTAACTATCTTTTACCGGTTAATTGATATGTATGTTACTTGTGTGGATGAAGGGTGCATTCCTAATAACTCATGGAGTGGCATACATATCTCTCCAATTCTATGAGCTCTTATCTCGCCATATGCCATGCACGGCACAACCATAGGGGTTGTAAACAGTGGCTCATGCGTTAAATACTACCTTAATAGCCTAGTATGCCTTGGCTACATGTTTCCCAAGACGTTCAAGCACGTTACCATAAAGGAGGTTGGCCAGTTTTCTTGAGCCTAACATTGATGGAACAATCATCCCAACAAACAACAACACATCAATCAACCAATAATTAATAGTTAGGTTTCATTAGATCTAAGCAAACACAAGAAGAATTTAGCTACACATGTTAATTAAAAGACAAGCAAAAGAGATAATCAACCAACACATAGACATATTGATTGAATTAAAGTGAAGACTTATCTTTAATTAAGCATGAGGGTTCCAAGGGTTGGAAACCCTAAAAAGTATAGAAAATTCATCTTTAGGGTTTGCCCTAAAAGTTCTCCATAAAGTTCCACACTAATGAATGAAAATTAGAAAACTATATATAGATTTTACACTCTGACGGCGTCAGGTTATAAGGGCTGATGCCGTCAGCTCGCCGCCATTAGGTTTCTCGGATGGCCTAGATCTACTTCTGACGCCGTCACCTTATAAAACCTTCTGGGCCGTCACTCTTTAAAATATAACCTGACGGCCTACTTTTCCTAACACCTGACGGCGTCAGGTGTTAATTCCAAAATTTCCTCTGGCCCGTCATTTGAAAATTGGTTTCCACTCTTTTGTCAAGGCTTTCTGACGGCGTCACCTTGTGACTTCTGACGCCGTCAGGTTGTAAATCATCATCTTTTGAGACTTTGTCATTTTCTTCACTTTTATGCTCCAAAAACGTCCGAATATGCATGTTTTCCAGAATTCCTCTTAAAAGTACCTAAAATGACAAAAGGAACGATTTAGGGCAATATTTGATCACATTTATACGAATTAGGGCTTAAATGACCCCCTAAAAGCGTAACACTTTTCGTCTCATCAGAGGGCAAGCTTCTTAGAAACTTCAAATTGAGGTCTTCCTATTCTACCTCAATTCCAAACACAGTCAATTGAGTGACAATCTTCTGTAGTTTGGTGAAAATGCTGTCAAGTGATTCATTGCTTGAAGCAGTGAAGTTTTCATAGCTCTGCTTCAACAATGTCTTTTGGGTCTTCTTAGTAGCATCATTGCCACCAAACACAGAACAGATCTCTTCAAACAACTCTTTTGCAGTCTTGAATTTACTAAAAGCAATGATCTGGTCTTTAGGAAGAGTCATTAGAAGTAAACTTCTGGCCTTCATATCATTCTTTTTCTGTTTTCTTTCATCACTAGTAGAAGGTGCAGAAACTATGGTTACTTCTTTGTCACCAACTTTCTCAGTCTTCTGAGTAGGTTTGAAAGAGTCACCAGTTAAGATGATCTCCCACAAAGCATAATCTTGAATGAGAAAATATTGCTTCAATCATTATCCTCCACATCTCAAACTCATTGATTTTGAGCTTAGGAAGTCTTGAAGTAGAATTGGACTGGTTTTTTTTCCATCTCCATGGATCTGAGTGAATTGGTTAAGCTTAATTCTTGGATCTTCTAAATCAAAGTATCAGAAACCTGTCTCTGATACCACTTGTAGGATCTAAACACACACTTTGTGTTAGAGTGATACTTTGAGTTATATTATTAAGCACGCGGAATATACTTAACAATACTTAGAATATGAATTGTATGATGTAATGTAAGTGAGAATAGTTTTAAGTTTAACACAAAGCTTCAGTATTATTGATAATAATACGAGTGATCTTGCTTATCACTAGGGTTACACCTTGAAGCTTTCTAGGGTTGATACGTACCTAGAACAATGACCTAGGACCTCCTTTTATAGCACAAGGAGTCCTTTACAAGATAAATATAAAGCTATCATATTAGAATATACACAAGATCTTTTCTATACTTATCTACATACGATTATAGTTATCCTAACAGCAGTGGTAATAATATGTACTAGCAGTGGTAATGTGTTTCCAATGCTAGTGCATTCTTCAGCAGTGTCTCCCACAAGCTTATCAGTGGTAACTGTTAGCTTTATTCCCAACATCCTCCCTACCCAATTAATGATATGATATATTCCCTTGAAATCTCTTGTCTTGTTTTATACAACAAAGATTTTATCAACCAAGTAATTAGAGTTCAATGTTCGAAGAATGTATCAAGATACCCTTGTCTTGAATAGCATCACATACAATTCACATTAACCTTCCTAAGGGTCTTAGGGTATTCGAAGCCCTCTGCACTAAAAGGATAAAGATGGAGTGGGTCGCGACCCTCCGTCAGCAATCAAATTATACGATTGCCAAAAACTCTTAGTTGAGAATACAAACAAAAAGGGTACTCACTATGACCCTAAAACGTATCAAAACGTCTATTAAGAAAATCATAGTAGCAAAAGCGGGATATACTTCCCTTACCCATTATAAACTATGCTAACATCCGTAGCATATAAAGTACCTGCAGTAGCACGATAATAGAAATTGTCTTGGTCGAAGCCTCACAAACATAGACATAGAAATTGTTTAGAAAGACAAATTGTTAATTGTTCTAAGGGTACACACCACCCTGGGGGCAAAATTATTGCAACAGTGCAGCCTTCATTCTTTACAGGGAGACTTAGGACTTCCCTGGGGTAATTGGGGATGGGGACTTCTCAGGACATGCCTTGGCAGGAGAGGAAGGCTCCTCAACATTAGTCTTGTCACCAGGAGAGGGAGGCTGGATGATAGATTCCTTGTTCAACAGGGATGGGGGCTTCTCAGAAGTTGTCTTCACTGATGGAGGCTTGGCAGGGGTACCCTTTTTTCTTGATGAAGGAGGTTGTGCCCTTCGAGGCTTCTTAGCAAGGAGTGCATCAACGGAAGCTGTTGGGTCTTTGGTTGCCTCACGGAGGAAGGGGTACTCTGCTGCAGCTAGAGCATTGCTGGCATTGTCATACTCCCTCTCATGGGTAGAGCGGTAGTAGGGCACTTTTGATAGATCCACCGCCTTACTGGTCACAGCAATCTCCTCAAGCGTTGTACATTTCCCATGATATATCGCAGCATTAACCAAGTCTGCTATCACTTTCCCAACCTCATCACTATGGCACAACTCCATAGCGATATAAGGAACAACCTTTGACACGACCGCAGCTCTATCCTTCTTTAGAGCCTTGTGTTGACGCTTCAACCCATCAAGTTCTTCTCGAAGCCTGATCTCCTTCTCTTTGAGTTTTGTTCTCTCCGGCTCCAGACCTTCACACTTGGACTCCAGGGTAGCAATTTCCTCCCTATACTCCCCCATCTTTGCCTCCTCCAAACGAAGTCTCTTACATTCTGAGCGGGCATCCTTGAGCTTCTTTTCAAGACCCTGGATGTCAGCTCGCAGGTCCTGAATCAAAGGATTCTTCTCAATCTCCTCCACGGCTTCCTTACATTTTGCTTTGAGATCTACAAGCTCTTGGTCTTTTTCCTTTTCCTTGGCAAGAATGGCATCCATTTTTTCCCTAGCACCCTTGACTGTACGGATCAGATCCCTCGTACGATCATTCAAATGATTATCCAGGACTGCTTGCCTCGTGTAGCTCTTGTCATGGAGATCACACAGCTCCTACATGGACATGTTATCCAGGGCTCCTCTCCAGCTAGGAGGGGTAACTTTCTCCACTAGTTGATGGCAAGCAAGGGCATTCGGAAGCTCCTTGGTATTGGGAAGGCCTGCACAACAGACACTTGTTAGATACATGAAGTATTACCTATTTTTATATGGTATGAAACTTATACTTACCATGGATGTCATCATCAAAAACTTGCGGTGCAGACTGAATGGCTTTGCCTTTGGGACCTTTCTGCCTAGTGGTCCTTTAAGATGGAGTGGGCAACAACAGCTTCCTTTTAGGATTCGCCTTGATAGGTTTTGCTTCAGTTCCTTTCCTGCTTCGTACCCTATCAACTATGCGGGAGGACCCTACAATCATAACAGGTTCCTCATCGGAGGGTGGAGCATCTGAATCTGCAACATTCTCAACAAGTTCTGATGCTTCCTCTATGGCCAATGGTTTTTTAGACTTGGTAGGCTTTGCAGAAGCAATGGGCTCAACGGCAAGGGCAGCAACATCGTTGTTGTTCACAGAAACAGATGGGGAGCCAACCCCATAGCTAACCTCTTTAGGGTCTTTGGGAAGGAAGCTTGTTTCCCTTGCTCCACCAGCTACAATGAAGTTTCTGAAAGACATTTCTGCAAACATGGAAGAAAAGAATAAATATCATCAGACAAGTTATTTAAATTAATCAAATAGGAATGTACATACTTTCTCCATCACAAATAATTTCAGGCTTCAACGGTGAACCCTCCCAGTGATCAACAATACCAGCCATATATAGGATAGGTTCGGGGAACATTTGCACATTCACTGGATGACGGGCAAGGCGTTGGTACAATGGATTCCTTCAAACAGTGTAAGGAAACTCATCATTGAAACGCCTCTTATCAAATCTGTATGTTTCATCTAACAAAGCAGGGTACTCCGGCGGTATGATTGTATCTTGGATATAAAAGAAACTCCCTTTCCAATCCGATATATTTGTAAATGGTTTTAAAAGTAAGTTTGGAACATCAGCATCTCCCCTTTTAGCTAAGGTTAACCAATTCCCACCAGGATAAAGGTTCATAAAACCCCTAAGTACATTTAGTGTTGGCTCATAGCCGTAGGCTTTACACATTACGATATATGTTGTGAGCTTGGCCAGGCCAAAAGGGTTAAACCTAAAGATGTGTACTTTGTAATACTGCATAAACTCTAGAATTAACGGATGAAGTGGTATTCTTAAGTTTGATAAAGTAAAAGCATGCGTATAAAGCCCTACATAACCCTTTGGTGCATCAAAAATAGCCTGATGTTTTTTGGGGAGCATGATTTTATACTTTTTAGGTATCAGATAATCCTCAAGAAACTCATGTAAATCTTCTTTCGATAGATTACATTTTTACTCTTTGATTACAAATTTTGCATTCATACTCATAATGATAAATCGATTGAGATCTTAAAGAACAGTTATGAAGAACTTTACCTTTTTTTGGAGGAATACGAGACGCACGGGGTCATATATAAATTATTTGATCAGAAGAGAGTGAAAGAGGATTGTTACTGTGTGTAATTTTTGGGCGAAGAAGTAGAGTAACTAGGGTTTACGGTGTGATTTGTTTTTATACCAACTCTCGGTTTAATCCGGATCTTCCACGTGGGGGATCCTATTTTATTTATGCGGACGCCAAGAGATAATTTAAATTTTGAGAAGACGTTTGGGAAAACTGAGATTGGTGGCGTCATGGTGTGTCAGCGAGTGGTTAGAGGTAATTATTAAGTGCATTTAATGCGTATTTAATCCAAGTTTATACTTTTTTAACCACAATTAGTATAGGATAATTGTACAAGTTAGATAGAGTCGTAAGCAATGTACCTTCGTACATGCAAATCACTTTCGACTGGGGGGCTTGATAATGTACCCTCCGATTAGGTCAAAGGACCCCCTTCGGTCCTGCTCGAAACCTACATAATAGCAGGCTCTGACTAGCCTCCTTAAACTTTCATGGGCGTAAAACTAATCACTTATGATCTAGTTACCAGCTGGGAATTCGCCAAACGAAGGAATAAGCCCTTCGGGATATTCTTCAATCAACATAAGGCGGAAAGAGGGCAAGACCAAGTCTTACCCACGTCCCCCGTCTTATCCATGTTCCCTCTTCTTCCTTAACTCTCCCGTTAATTAAGGAAGAGTGGACACTAAGCCCTAGCGGTTAACCACAAAATCATGGGACACCCCCATGATCTCCTACAAACGTGGAAACACTCCCCAAGCTGTTTTCTTCCCCTATAAATCGTCTTGGACGAGTTTCAGTTCTGGTATGCAATCTCAACAACTCTACTTTACTACACTTTCACTAAACTTTCATACCAAATATTTATTCACACGCCGGAGGTGGTTCGCAGGGCCCAACCCCTGCACAATCACTTAACGTAGTGTCTTCGTATTTCTTATTTTCAGGTTAGACACAAGCTTGGCTTAACCACAACATCCCCTATACCCTTTGATCACCATCGAAGGCCTGGTCGTGCAAATTATTGTACAATCAGGCGCTTAAGGTAGCTTCCGCACAATAACCTGCAATTCCTTTGTCTCCATTACTGGCAGCTAAGTCTGTAAGTGTTCTACCTGAGTAAATTGCAAGCATATATACATGGACAGAGCCACTATATGGCTAGGATGGCCAATGACCAACCCTATTATTTTAATAAGTAATTGTGGTAGGCATATTTTGCAATGTCTTTTCTAAACAAAATTTTACTAGATCCACCCAAAGTTAAAACCAAAAAGCCCCATCCAAATAGCTTAGAAAATGTTTTCATCCAATTGAATGATCCAAAACTGAAACCATGGTTTACGGATGACGAAAGTTCGATGCCTTTACTAAGAAAAGATACTGAAATATATTGCAAATACCTTTAGTTTATATAGTGTTTTAGATGATTTTAGTAATGTAAAAAAGCGTTATGTGCGGTTGAAATGAAAACTTTAATTGTACGACTCTTAAAACTTATATATTTGTGTTTTTTCACCTTCTAAATGTTTTTGTTTAATTTGGCCTACCCGATTGAAAAGTCCTGGCTCCGTCCCTGCATATATAGTTGATAGTTGACGCATACGGTATGTATATGCATACCTTTTAGTATCATCCGTAGTGTAGATAAATCTATACCAATTGCTGCTTTGATAAAATTGGCTTAATAGGAAAGTACGGACGTAAACTTATCGGAGCCACAGGTCCACAAAAATCAGAACTCGGAACCATTAAGGGTGATTTGGCTATTGTTTTTGGAAGGTACCACTGTTAAAAACCGCTAGTTATTATCCCTTGATGTTTTGCATCAATAGTCACACATGCTAGACAAAAATATAATCCATACAAAAGTCGGCCCAACAAGTCATAATGGAAAAATAAGCAGCTACGTGATGATGGATCAAACATGGTTTGTGTTGGAGATTGGTATATTATTTATAGTTTTATACTATGGCTCGAATGGTGTGGCCTGTGGGTTAATTACGTGAATGCAATACTCTTACCACTTAAAAAACTATGTTAGATCAAATGGTTACAAAAAAAATTACTGCATATACCAATAAAACGTGAATCGTACACTGCTTTTCACAGACTGCTAATAAATGTATGTATGCATATGTGGACACTTAATAGTCGTTTAACATGTGTACATCTATGTGTGACAGGCCTCAACATGCAACTAGAGTAATCAATATGATTGATAGCTTCTAGCTTGGGGAGCTAATGGGGTTCGCTCTATTTGACTAGAAGAGAAAAGACTTATGTCTCTTCCTTCGAAGCATACTAAGGTTTTATTGTTTGTTTTTTAGCGTAAAATTGAATTTTGTATAAACATTAGAAAGTCTTGGATGTATGGCTTGGTTGAAGATAAGATATTTTAATCAAAGCGGTTTTATTTTTGGGGCATTTACATACATCCCAAAAAAACCATTAATATTTACATATGTATTCTAACAAAACTCTATGCGAAGAAAATTTGTGTTTGAAGAAATACGTAAATATTGATGTATATATGGGGATGTATGTAAATCCCCTTTATTTGTATACATCTCTTTCGTGTTCTATAGTCTTGTTGTTTGGTTGGTGTTAATGTTTGACTTGAGAATAAAAAGGTTATGAGTAGGGATCGGCAAAGAATGTATTCTAACAGAACTCTATGCGAAGAAAATTTAGAACAAATATCCGATAAGCGGGGCAAACTCCCTCGTTTAATACTATTTTACACTTATGTAATTTTAGTAAACGTTACTTAGTTACTATATTTACATTTGTTATGTAAAAAAAATTACATCATCCGGTTTTCTAGTTTGGTCGAATTGGGAACCGGTAGCAAGACCAATTCGAAGTCCCGTTCGATTCTCAAAACGTTAGCTTTCACATTTTTAAGTATATGAATTTTAGTTTTGTAATAATATAGTAAATTTGTTTCAAAATATGTAATTTAATAATACTAGTTTTGTATATGTTTTTTATTTATTCATTTATCGTATAAATATGTTTTTTAATATTTAATCTCATATTCGTCAATTTGTGTCATTATTAAGTTGAGGAAAATTGAAATGCATACTCTTATTTTGATGCATAACAAGGGACAAATCCCCACAATTCATCTAATTTGATCTAATGGTAGAGATTAACTTAAGATTTAATATGCAACTTAAGTCTATGTTTTTTTCTTTTCTTTTTCTCTTTTTTTTATTCACTTCTTTTTTAGCTTTTTCTATTTTTTTTGTCTTTTATTTTCCTATTCACGTTTTTTTTTTTTTTTATTCACGCTTTGCTTTGTTTTTTTTCTTTTCCTTTTCTTTTTCTTTTTTCCTGGTAACTCCTTTTCTATTCACGTTTTTTTTCAAGCTTTTTTTTAATTCACTTTTTTTTAAATCACGTTTTTTTTAATTCACGTGTATTTTTTTTAAATCACGTTTTTTCACTTTCTTACGTTTTCGTCCGTTTTTTTTTCTTTTTTTTTTCACGCTTTGCTTTGCTTCTTCTTTTTTTTTTCTTTCCTTTTTCTTTTTTCCTGGTCACTCCTTTTCTATTCACGTTTTTTTTCAAGCTTTTTTTTTTGTAATTCACTTTTTTTTTAAATCACGTTTTTTTAATTCAGGTGTATTTTTTAAAAAAAAATTCACGTTTTTTCACTTTCTTAAGTCTTCGTCCGTTTTCATACGTTTTCATCCGTTTTTGTCCGTTTTCATATGTTTATACCCGTTTTCGTCCATTTTCAGACGTTTAAATACCTTNCGTTTTAATACGTTTTCATCCGTTTTCTTTCGTTTTCGTCCAATTTTCATACGTTTTCATCCGTTTTTATACGTGTTTTTACGCTTTCATACGTTTTTGTCCGTTTCATACTTATTCATCCATTTTCTTGCGTTTTCATCCGTTTTCTTGCGTTTTCGTTCGTTTTCGTCCATTTTCATCCGTTTTCTTTCGTTTTCGTCCTATTTTTCATACGTTTTCTTCCTTTTTCATACGTGTTTTTACGCTTTCATACGTTTTCATCCGTTTTCTTACATATTCTTCCGTTTTCTTACATTGTCATCGTTTTGATTTGTTTTCGTCCGTTTTTCAATGTATTTGGTCATTCTCAAACATTTTCATATGTTTTAAAATAGCACAAGTGATATTCTGTGATATTCAGAATATCACCCAACTCAGAATATCACCCAAGTGATATTCTGAATATCACAAGGGATATTCTGAATATCACAAGTGATTTTCTGAATATCACATGTGATATTTTGTGATTTTCTGAATATCACAAGTGATATTCTGAGTACCATAAACAATATTCTGCATATCATAAGTAATATTCTGTGATATTCAAAAAAATCACAAATGATAGATATTCAGAAAATCACAAGTGATAATCAGAATATTACCAGTGATATTCAGAAAATCACAAGTGATATTCTGAATATAAATTGTGATATTCTGAGTACCACAATTGTCTGTTTACTTATGTTTTCGTTTGTTTTCATACGTTTTCGTCCATTTTCATATATTTTTGTCTATTTTTATATGTGTTTTTATGCTTACATACTTTTTTGTACGTTTTCATACGTATTCGCCCGTTTTCATACGTTTTCGTCCGTTTTCTTATGTTTCTGAATATGACAAGTGATATTCAAAATATCACTTGTGATTTTCTGAATATCACTTGTGATTTTCTTATGTTTTCGTCCTTTTTCATACGTAATGTAACACCCCCAAAATTCGTACAGCGGAAGACTTACAAGCTTTCGGGGTGCTACGTGAGTTGATACCATCACAAGCATAGATAACCAAATAACATAGATAATAATGTAAACCAAAGTCAAGAAGAGTTAAAGTTTACATAAATCCATGGGTTTTAGATAGGTAAGCCCAAATAGATAATTAAAATATAGCAGGTCTTAAA
>LBNU01021606.1:28099-72017 GCA_014162995.1 Artemisia annua | reverse complement strand
TATATATATATATATATATATATATATATATATATATATATATATATATATATATATATATATATATATATATATATATATATATATATATATATATAAATGATTTAATATGAAAACCTGATGCAGTTTAACAGTACACCAAAGAGGAGAAAAAGAGGCACTGCTTACGAACCTTTGGAGATATTAGAGAAGGATTTCACCATTAACGAGCTCTTTGAATCAAACAACATCGAGGAGGTCAATTTAAATGATTTATTTTCTATTCTTTTATTTAGATCAAGATAAACTTTGTGCTCCAAGAAAGCATGCATCCTGGCCCTTCCTCTTGCACTGCACCTATCTATATATTTATTATCTCAATCATTTTTGGAGTTTTATCTTTTGTCTGATACTTGTGGCCGGGTATGTGGTTGTACATCCCCTCCTTTCCATACATATTTCATGGAGGCACAGGAACCATCCTTCATTAGGTAGAGATTTATTCGCACTCCAGTGGGCCTGGAGACTGCTAAAAACTTTGACAAGACCAACTGCACCTCCAATTTTCCGTTTGTTTGATTTTGTTACTACTTCTACTATGTCTAAATATAATTGTATTATGGCAGTTAAACCATAGAGAAAGAACTCTTGACCCTCAAGTACTACTAACAAATCTGAAAGGATGGAAAATTGAAAAACGAAGGCGCCTAGATGGGAATGGTAGAGTTGACAGTGTAAGTTATATGCACATTGGATGATCAGTTATTTAATTTTATACATCTGATTATAAAGGTGATTAAAAACATAAAATCTGTATAGTTCTATCGCCATCCAGAAAGTAAAAAGATATTGAGGTCCCGGATAGAAGTGAGTAAGTTCATAGAAGAGAACTCATATCAAAGTAGAGCTTCAAATAATAGCGAAGGCTGCTCACAGGTTAGTGTATAAATCTTTGTGATTTTTCCAACTTTCTCAGATATACATAGTTTCATGTAAGTATGTCACTTAAAATTTATTGAATAGAGCCATCTGTATGCACTATTAATTACTGGGTGGTATATTGTTCCAGGATCCTAATGTCAACTTACCTTTGTCGAGTGGTGAACTGTTTCAGCATCCGAATGTTAACATTTCTTCGTCGGATGCTCAAGTGCTCCAGGATCATAATTTGAAATTTTCTTCTTCAGGCGGGGAATTGATTCAGCATCCTAGTGTTAACATTTCCTCCTCGGATAGTGAACTATTCCAGGATCCGAATGCGAACTCCTCTTCATTGGGAAGTGAATTCTTCGAGGACCTGCCTAATCTGAACATCTCGTCGAACTTCTCTTCCTGGGGAAGTGAATTCTTCGAGGATCCTAATATGAACTTCTATTCGCCAAGTACTGAATTGTTTCATCATCCTGATTTTAACATTTATTTGATGACTGGTGGATTGTTCCAGGATCCTTATGCGAACTCCTCTTCGTTTGGCGGTGAAATGTTTCAGCCTTCTAATGCTGACATCTCTCCATCAGGTGGAGACGTGTTACAGGATCCGTTACCATGAATGATAGAAGTATACAGACGAGGTATTAAAAAAAAAATCCTACTGTTATACATTTTTACATAACTAGTATGATAGCCGCCACATCCCTTTTGTACTAATCCTTAATGATATAGCGACCTTGATTCAAGACGACTATTTTTTTATTATTTTTCGATTATTATTATTATTATTTTCAACGGCTTCAACCTAAGTAGAAGACACCCACTTGTAATTGAACGAGCTTCTTCTATAGACCCTAAATATAAAATAAAATAAATAAATATATAAATAAAAAATAATAATAAATTAATGCACATAAGAGCATGGGCATGATATGTGTATTCATAAAAGGATAAATATTTTGGTCATTTCAATTAAAAAGGCTAAGTAACTCCTATACATGTGATGATTTGAGTATATAAAGTACTCAATAATAGTAATAGAATTTTTAAATGATACTCAGCTTCAAATGCTTGTGACTAGTCTGAGTCAAATGTTCATGTTCTCTTATTATTCCCTTGAAGAAAGATCGGGAAATTGTGTTTCGTGATAGTTAAATTAACGTTTGTGTTTTGTAACTACACAGCAACAAATGGGAAGTTTGCGATCGAGTCAAGCGAGCGGTTCAACTCCGATGATAGATGCGCAAATTGTGGAACAAGTCTTAGGCTCTAGCCATGGATATAATCCTGATACAGATAGAAGGTTAACACGGGCATAACCTCAAGTTCAAGCGCCCACTTACAACCCCAATCCCAAGAGCCATCGTACACCAGAGAGAAGTTGCTGACATGCTTGAGACTCAAAATAGAGTGATGGCACAACAAGTTCGTGCATTGGAGGAGCGAAATCATGCGACACAAGCCCCAGTCGATTCTATTCAAGCTTTCTTAAGAAGTTCGGGCATAACTGTTCCCCCAACTTGAGGTTCTGGGAAAGTGAATGAGGAACGGCGATTATAGTGAGTAGGGGTTGTCTTATTTGTATTGTTTTCCAACTGTAATGACATTAGATTAAATTTTTATAGTTGGTAAAATATTAATATACGAATGTTGGATTATAATCACTGTACAACAATTATATGACATGATCCAGTTATAAGAACCTGTAAGCATGGATATTTAACTGCTATAAATGGAATGTCAGTACTTATGCATTGTAAGTGTGTTTCTATTTAAGGCTGGAGTCTTTTAATTGAAACCAGCACGCCATCGATCTCTAGCAAGGGGCTAGAGGAACAGAACAAACGAAACAAGCTGAAGCTAGCTAAGCAGTAGGTGTTGCTCAACGAACATGGAACATGAAAATTAAGTAGCCAATCATCCCAAATCAGTTCGAAAGACCTAACATAAGAGACACCATTAAACTTAAAGTGGTCACATAATCTGCAAATTGTCGATGCTTCCAAAGCACATTAAAAAAGCTTGAGAATTTATCGGCATGTTTGAATATTCCGGCCCAATCATCCAACCAGAAAATATGATTGTCACCTATCCGGGTTTTTTGAGGAAAACAAATTGACAAAAAAGAACATCTATTATAATTTAGCATAAACTTGAGATTTTATAAGCATCCTACCAAGTGGCTCGGAGCGAAAAGAGATCATTACACAGAAATTGAAGGTGAGTAACAAGGATTCCCCAAACCACTCTGCCAATTTGAGGAAAATTTTACTATGTCTAGTAGAGATCCATTGTAGAAGTAAAGCTTAATATAGTTGAAGAGGAGCTCAATATTTGGCCTTTTTATATAATTTTGGTCTTGCCTCATTCAGTTACCTGATTTCTCCATCTTTATTAGTATTGTAAAATTCCATTCAATAAATTGTCTCGAGTCACTCGATCTGGAAACTTATAACAACCCATCTAGAAACTTAACGATCACTCACTACCTTATTTTTGCACCCTCTTATCTTGATTGTAAGCACAAAGATGGACGTGGCAGAAGTAAAATGTACTGTAACCAAATTTCATTGATATTGTGCCAGAGAGGAACGAAAAGAACAGCTATCCAGTACAATGTTGGTTGTTATAATACTTTCTTAGCCCGAGTTTTTGCAAATGGAGTTTCCATTGGTAAAAGGGACAAAGAACTTCAGTCCCATGTATATATTCAATGAATTCATAATATGGTTCTTCATTGATGAATTTATTCAACTGCAGAAGATGTGAACGAAAATAAGGGCAGTCTTGTACTTGCTTACAGTTGTATTCAACCTGATTCAATGCTTTTAACGAACTTCTTTGGCTGTCCAACAAAGGAGACAGTAATGAATTGTATATACGAAAACATGATGAAAGTGGTCTCCAGGTTCATGTAATTTAATGTCTAAAATAACCTTAAATGGCAAGGACACAAGCTAGAAAAAAAATACTTGGATAAGGGTAAATGCTATGCTGGTCGAGCTTTAACTTCATTTAAGAATATAAATGCTGTAAAAATATCCAAGGGATGGATAGTAAAAGATTTGAGGATGATAATATTTACCTGCTCCAAGGTGAGAAACATGATGACATTCAGAGGATGGTTTCAGCTTGATTGCCACGCAAGTAGGGAAACCTAATATGCTGGATGCTTTTACAAGTTTCATGTGTGTCGATTCATGGGGTCATATTAGCTTTGCATGTTCTCTAGATAAACTAAATGTGGATTCTGTTTTGAATAGCGAAGTTAGTATGGCTATTCCTAAGGAGGCGGTTCGTAGTGACAATAATGGGGCAACTAAAGCTTCTACTACATTGAATAAGACTGATGATGGTTTCACTGAGGCTAAGAATCGTAACGCTAAAGGAAACAAGGTTGGGGTTCAAATGCCTTAAGAAAAAGTCATTTTGTGGTATTGTAATGGCCAAGAAACACCTTCTGGAGGTCGGTGATGCTCGAAATAAAGGTAAGACATGGTATTTATTAGATTAAGAAATGGGAAGATGTGTGTGTTTTCTAGAGAGAGAAAGAAGGAAAACACACACACCTTGAAATAAAATGAGACACCCAACCTCCTAGTTGTGACTAGGAGGTGTATTTATACTACAAGACTAGCCTAACTTAGCAGTATTGACTAAACTTGTCCTTGTACATAGATACTATTGCAATTCCCAACTATAACATAACTTTTAACGCTAACAATCTCTCCCCAAAGTGATGTTATACGGGAATTGCTTACAACGTTCCCTACAAGTAAAATTAAATAAAAAATATAAGCACAGCAGCTCCGAGAGTGGTCTTCAACCTTCATTGCTTCGTTCAGCTTCCAGAATCATCTCAGCTGCCATATCTTTACTTGCAGAAGAACATTGTGAGCAAATCTAATTAGGGATTAATTGCAAACTGAAAACAATGAGTACACTCTCCCCTAATTAGTGCTCTCCCTCAAACTGACAACCTTTCTGATGAATGCCCTGAATATGAAAAAGTCTTTTGATAATTAAATGCAATCCGTCTTTAGTCTTCTAACACGCAGCGTAAAATGTAGAACTGACTGTAGACTCGACCTTCTTCAAGATTGTCTATTAGGGGGAACAAAGTATCAACATCTTCATCTTCAACAAATGCATTCCAGCTATCTTACGAATCAACCCATAATGTACACATGTAACCAACGAAGGTAGAAATGATGACACCAAAGTAGCAGGTTGAAGCACTGACCATCTCTGCGGATATTAACTCCGAAATAAATGATTAAGCCCGATCATGTGAACCTGTTGTGCGTCCCTGATGTACACATTTCTCTCCCCTGACGATTGCGATCTCATCGGAATCAGCATAACATTTTGTACATGAAGTATTAACCGGAAGCACGTTAGTATAAATCATAATCAGCACATGTGAAGATGTCGATAATCCCAATCTACTAACGATACCATTTGAAATTGTCTTACTCTTTATCAACCTCTAAATCAACAACGACGGCTATTTCTATTAATCTTAGGAGGAAAAGCTGAATATGACGAACTTGAGAATGAAGTAAGATCCCCTAGACTTGTGACTTAAGCTTGTATTTCTTCTTGTGACTAAGAACGGTGTACCATATACCACTAATAAAAGTGTAATAAGCACAATGCCTCTTGACATATCCTCAACTACGTGAGACACTGAGAGTGATAGTTACTTTGTGGGTATAGAGAGAAAGAATCACAAAAGTAACTAGATATCCAAGTCTTTGTCACCATTAATATATATATGCCCAAACAAGTCATCTTCGCGGAAAGGAAGAAAGAAAGAAGATGAAATAAGTACACGCATCCGTAAAACATCACTTCAAACCCAAATAAATAATAAAGAATAATTCCCGTAGTCTCAAACAACTGATACTAGCCGTTGTCATTTGATTGTGAATCTTGATCAGGATCTTTTAAGCTATACGTGGTGTGGCTTGAGGTAAGATATATTGGTGTTAAGATAATGAATCAAGGAAATGAGTCATGTTCTATAAAATGTTTACCAATAATCTCATGTGTGTTAGGTAAGGTGGTAATTAGGGTTTAGGGTATTTAGACTTAGGTTATGATCTAACTCAAAATCCATGAAGCTTACTCGATAACCTAAAGTCATTTGGGCAGAGTTTCGTTTAGATTAGTTGTTAAAAAACCTTACTCGATAAATGATAAGGTGCAACCAGCCTTACTCGGCAAACCATATGAAGAATACTCAAAACACAAGCCCTTAATCAATATCAAGTGCTTACTCGATGAAATATAAGCCCTAACTCGATATGATAAACCCTAAAGAAATTTTGGCAGAGTTTCGTTTACGTAAGTTCAAGTGAAGTCCTTACTCAATGAATGATAAGGTTGAACCAGCCTAACTCGGCAAAAGTTACTCGATAAGAAGCATGAAACTCTTACTTAAAATTCAAAAACCCTTACTCGGTGTCGCAACAAGTTACTCGATGTCACAGCTTATCGATGTCGCAACATCCTTACTCGGTATCTCAGGTGTTACTCGGTATCGCAGATCCGCTTACTCGGTACCAGATGTTGCTTACTCGGTAAACTTTGCTTTTAGGGCTCTTACTCGATATAAACCCTTTTCATACTCGAAATTAACCTTATTAGATAAGGAATCTGTTACTCGATACAATCTGGTTACTCGATGATATTTCCTTACTCGATAACCTTGTTACTCGATGAGGTAAGCTTACTCGATAAGAAATGTTTAATGAGGTAGAGTTTTGCTTAGCCGATAAACAATTAAAATCCTTACTCGATAAACGATAAGGGTGTTCGCTTATTCGATAACTGGCTAACTCGCCAAAGAACTAGCCTTACTCGATAAGCTTACTCGATTAGCTTACTCAATAGACAACAACCCTTACTCGATACCTCACAAGCTTACTCGATAAAATGTAACTCTGACTCGATAAGTAGCATGCTTACTCGATAAATCCCTTGTTAACTCGATAAACCAGGGCTCTAAAGTTGCGACAGCTACGTAAAAACACCAAAAATCCGAGTTTTTTCACCCAAAAACTATCTAAAACAACCTAATATTATCCCTAGGCGATTGATACCACTTGTAATGACCAAGAAACACCTTCTGGAGGTCGAGGATGCTCGAAATAAAGGAAAGACATGGTATTTATTAGATTAAGAAAGGGGAAGATGTGTGTGTTTGCTAGAGAGAGAAAGAAGGAAAACACACACCTATATATATAGATTTTGCGGGCTGACGGCGTCAACCCAATAAGTGACGTCGTCAGCTCGGCGATTAGGGTTTTCAGACGGCCTTCCTTGACGTGGTCATAATTGGTGGTTCCAGATCTGACGGCCTTGGTTGACGGCGTCACCAATTTGCACTACGAACTCTCTGGACCGTCACGAGTCTTTTTTCCATTTCTGGACTTCACTTGTTCCTGACGGCGTCACCTTGTAGAGTGTGATGGTGTCACCTTCTGTGATCTTTAAGGTCTTTTGAGTTTTTGTTGTTTTCCGCACTTTTTCACTCTGAAAACGCCCGAAAATGCTTCTTTTGTGATTTTCCCTTCAAAAGTACCTAAAATGAGAAAAGAAACGACTTTGGGTGAAATCCAAACCAAAAACATACGAATTAGGACTCAAACCGACCCCTAAAAACGTAACATTTTTCGTCTCATCAAGACCCACAAGGCCAAAAGGAAAATGCAGAGATAGATGAGTCACAGGAAGGAATGAACAACAAGACAACTAATTTTGGAGTTAGTTAGGAAGGCAAAAAACAATGAGACGAAAGAATAAACAATCGTTTGTTTTGGTAAGAATACCGAAAGGTATTCAAGGTTTTGTGGAAAAGGACTTGGAATTCGTGATAAAAGAAAACAACAACAAGAAACGTTTGGTTGTTTGGAACAATGCCGAGAACAAGAAGTTCTAGGGCACGGATTGTGGAGAAAGGAACTCAAGTCGACATATAAAAAGGGAAACGTCAACGTGAGGAAAAGTTAGTAAAAAAAAGGAGAACTCATTTAGTTCTGGGCAGAAACAATTCGACACAAAACAATAAGGAAGCATAGAACATTTTGTGGATTTGCGAATTGTTTTGAAAAACACAACAACAACGAGGCAACAAACAACTTGGGAGAACATCNAAAGGAACTCAAGTCGACATATAAAAAGGGAAACGTCAACGTGAGGAAAAGTTAGTAAAAAAAAGGAGAACTCATTTAGTTCTGGGCAGAAACAATTCGACACAAAACAATAAGGAAGCATAGAACATTTTGTGGATTTGCGAATTGTTTTGAAAAACACAACAACAACGAGGCAACAAACAACTTGGGAGAACATCGAATGAAAAGCAACAAGTTGTTGGGGTTTGGTGATACTAACGCGGAGAAGATCATGTGATACTAACGCGGAGAAGAGCATGAAGAAGACTCGAAGAACAAGACTTAAACACTTAGGGGGAAAATGTTAGACCTTTTTTAGTTGCACATTCTTGTATGTATAATAAACAAAAGCCTAAGGGCTGAACTTGTTAATTAGATAGTTTATAACCGAATAGCGGTTAAGTTAGTTATGGTAGTTAGAAGGTAGTTATAGAATTCAGTTACACCGATTCATGAACAGTCACAATCCTTGACTCGCAACCATTCATTTAGTATATATATGTATGTACATGTAACGTTTATAAAGTGTGTCTTAATACAATGTAATTAAGATTATTTTGTTTCATAAATAGAATCAAATTCTTGTAAAATCTTGTCAATCTTGTGTATTCAAAACCTGTGCAACAACGTTCTACACCGGATGCTACTAAGGAAAAAACGCAAATGGAGCATGTACGAGTGGGATGAATATTGCTACATCAAAACCTTTTTGATGCTCTTGATATGGATGATGCTGATGAGAAAGGTATTCCTTGTCTACTCCTATTGTTGAGAAAATTGGGAAGCTTGAAAAGCTAATTCTTGATGGGAAAGCTACTCTTGTGGATGGTGTTGGTCATCCTCTAAAAAAGGTTGATTATCCGGGTGATCATGTTAGTGAAGACGAGGTTTCATATGGTGATAACGATATGGCTAATTCACCTGTTGTGGCTACTTCTTCTAAGGGTAGGAATGGAAACGGAGAGAAGAAGTAGGTTGTGGCTACTAAGCCTTCTTCTTCTTCTTCTTCTTCTTCTTCTTCTTCTTCTACAAAGGTGGGTAACCCTTTCTCTAAGGTAGGGGATGTGGTTGTTAATGAAAGTGATGATGAGGAGGTGATTGAGCCGGATAATATTATGGCTAATTTTCTTGCATCAGCCAGTGGCGGTCATGAGCTTGAAGATTATTATGGACACATGATTCTTACTATTCATTAAAAAGAGAAGTGTTTTGTATATGTGCCCTCGCTAGTAAGCGAGTCAGTGAGCGTACGAGCTTACATCATTCTTTAGTGTCTTAACAAAACCATCGATGGTGCCTTTGTAACTAGGATCTCCCATCATTCTTGATTTCATCTGCAAAAACAGAACACATTTAAGTGTTGTTCTTAATTAATTCATAAAAGCATAGTTTGACGAGACAATGCTTATATATGATGCTTTCACTCAATGACTATAAGCATAGTTTTGTCGAAACTGACACTAACCGTGTTGATGCATGGAGTGTAAATTCAAGAACCTGTTTTGGGAGGTTTTAAAGGGCTCAGAGTTTAAAAGTTGTCCTTTTGTATAATTAGTTGACATGAAATGATTCATTGAAAAAGAGACAAGTGAGTAATATAATTCACTCCAAAGTTGGTCGTTAGCAGTCATTTTAATGTCAAAAATAACATATACGACAAGATAACTATAATGGTTGATGCGTAACTATGTGTACTTGGGCTAGATTTCTCTAAATATTTTGATTAGGAGAATATAATGAGACTATGAATAAGTACCACATCAACAAGGGATCCAACACAAACAACAAAAAATCTGGCACCTAAACCCGATAATAGATGTGTGAGGACATTATTGGTGAACCCGGGAATTTTCAGCATTGTCTGCAGTAATATCAAAATTAGATATATAAAGTTGACTCGTCAAAACACAAAACTTTATTATACTTCAATAGTATATGGTTGTGTTTGTAACTTGCTAACTCAACCGCATTCAGTGAATCCGGCACCTGCTTGACTTGATCATAACTTTCTAACTCACCAGCATTCATCATAGCGTTATGTGCTACATTTGGGCCCAACCCAGTCCATAGAGCTCTAACTCCATCCTTCGGTTCACATATAAAAGGCATAAATAAAAGCAATCAATAAATGAACAAAGAATGTGACGGACGACATTACTTGTCTAACGATTGTGGAATAAGCATTTAATGCACTAGAGTCATGCCTTGGGACACAAGGTGCCAATTTCCCTTCCGCTTGGATAAGGACTTTCACTAGATCCGTTGGATTCACAACAGATACAGAAAGATCACCTAATATAACCAAATAATAATTAATCATCAATAGCAGATCATACTTGGTGTGGACCATATATAGTTCGTCCCCAAATTCTTACTTACTGGTGAGAAAAGCGAGTATTTTAGTGGTCAAAGGAACATCCCCAACAAAGTTATTACCAACGCACAAGTTTTTAATCTGTTTTGCAAGAAGCAGAATGCATATGATTAACTTTAAGCAGAAAATGGATACGAGAAATAAAGAAGCAGTAGCTATGTACGGGTTCATACAAGCTGATTCTTAAACCACCAAACAAGCATTGACGATGTAACCAGGGACAATGCCTTTCCATAAAAATGCAAGACCTTCTTCCCTAGAAATAGTAGCTATAGTCCCCAACTTTCAGTTGTGTTTAGGTAAAGCAAGTCCATCCCTGCAACAACTTTCTTTTGTAACTGAAGTTGCACATTTGCAGTGTCTAATGCAATTGTACATATCTACTCATTAATGCAAGTAGTAAGTGAAATAATAAAATTAATGATTGAGGCTCGGGTTGCAACTGAGTTGAACTTTGGCAGGGCTTGACTCGATTTGACAATAATATGTTCAGCTTGAGTTCAACTCGATAGCTCAGTGACCCTGCATAAGGTCATAAGGAAAGCTTGAGCTTGACTTGAGAAATATTTGGTTCGGCTAGAAAAGCTTATTTATTCTTTATAATTTAAACCAAATGATCAGCTTTATATTGAAGATAACATCTGAGCTATTGGAACTTATGGGTAACATTACATTACTCCAATAATGGCCCCTAAAATACAGTGTGCATGATGATTAATAATGTGCGTAATAACGGGCACTTAGACACTTAGTTATGCGAACATACATTGATTGTGCATTAAGGGGGTATCAAATTTCTTTCCACTTACGGCTTAGATATTGTGGTGGATTTTATTTACAATTCTTTTATTTAATTTAACGACCTGTTGTGATACAAATTTTCTATGATATAACCTAATGTTTAAAGATTATACACCATTTTCAACATGCTTTAATGTAATCAATAATATGTAAGAGTTTTTATTTGTCAACTACAAAATAGAAACTCATAAAATCTGTAACACCCCCAACTCTGGTATGGCAGCGGAACATAGCCAGGGGTTTTACTCAAATGGTAAAACAGTCACATTCATAGGCAACAACCTCATTACGAGACGTTTTTAAATAAATAGAACATATCATTCGATTTCACAACACCATTTGGAGTTCAAGACTCCTTAACAAAGCAGCAACGGAAATTAAATAAGGTTTGCAGTGGAAATAAACAAAGTTTTGCAGCGGAAATTCAAAACACATATAAAAAGGTTTTACGAATGATATGAAAGAAAGATAGATAAGTAGCCACAGATAGATAACCTCCATTAGTCCTAGCCACTCCATTGTGCCCGAAAGTATGCTTATATAGCTAGTTACATGAGATAAACATGCTTAAAAAGTCAACACAAAGGTTGAGTGCAATTCATAGGTTTATTAAATAAAGTTGAGTACAAGATTTTAATCTGCAAGGTATAAGCAACAAACGCAAATACCGAGTAATCAACAATAAATGTACATCCCTATGCATATATGATATTGTTATAAGATAATGCTAAGCTCATGACACGCAAAACGTTAACCAACACCAGTAAAACTGGAATAAGTCGACAATAACCGCAGAATTTCATAATATAATAATGCCCCCAAAGCTAGGTACATGCCAGATACCTAGTGAAATCGAATATAGTACATCGCATGTGGGCCGGACTTAGCCCAACATGGCGAGTGTCAATTCCTATAGGCCTATATCCCTATATTCGCGCTCACTTGCAAGTGATTAATGGTTCATGATCTGAGGGTCTTGCTTGTGGCAAGGTAAAGCTACCTAGCATATCAATCAGGATAAGCATACCAATCAGGAATAAAAAAATAAACAATTGTGCTCAGAAAACATTTAAGAAGTATTTATCTCCCCCAAGGGTTTATAAACAATTAAAAAGTAAAGTGGGGCTATGAATCACACCTTAATAGCAGGGAAATGAGATATGGTAACCAATCAAATAATGGGTCACAGAAAATGAACCTCAACACAACCTAATCAATTTAAATGACACAACTCAGAAATAATACTCGAATACTTCAATAAACAATACTTGAATAAAATGTTTTAGTTTTAACGGCGTTTGAAAGAAAAGATGTTTTTAAGTCTCGTGTGGAAGACAGAAAGATAGAAAAGAGAATAAGTCGACGAAACGCACGATTATCCAAGAAAGATGAGAGTAGAAGCAAAGAATAAAAGAAAGAAATATATCGAAAAAGAATAAATAAACAAACAAACAACATCGATAACTAGTTTCGGCTTTACCCCATTTTTCCAAAATAACGCTGAAAACAATAAATGTTGAAAATGTTTTTGGATATTTAGTAAATCTCAAACGATTTAAGTTTATAAAAGATTTTACGAAATTTCGGCATGACATACCCATTTATTGAACGTTTTCCCGTGTCAACGACTCTTGAATATTCTAACTTATCGCTAAATGTCACAAGTTTTATTATATAATTGGACATATTATTCGCGTTAATATTATTTGTTTAGTTTTATCGATCATTTTGTATTACCAAAGGGTCCATAATGTCCAAATAACCAATACCGTAAGTCCAATACGTCCAATCCTTGTCCATTGATAAATATTGTCACAATATTCAATCTGAATCAAGTGTTGCAAGCCTCTTAACTATTATTACATTTTATTAATATTACCGTTTCGATATCGTTAGTTCCGTTTTAAATATACTTAGCCGAAACCGTATCCCAAAACATAAATAAAAAAACAAGCACAAGTAAATAAAATAACGACACCTCGCCGTGACTCCCGTGAGTCACGGCTCGGTTCCCATCGAGCCAATGGCTCTCGGCATAGACCAAGCCGAAACACAAATATAAACAATCACAATCTAAATCCAAATAACAAATCCGAATCCTAATCCATTCGGCTCAAACCGAAACTCATCCAAATCCAAATCAACTTACAACATCATCCCACCATTAATATCAACACCTCGCCCCGTGTGGTCGAGGGTCTCGACCGAGCAACAAACAAACAAACGAGCCTCAATCAACCCAAATCCAATCCAAATCATCACCAAAAGATCAACAACAACATAAATAAATAATAACAACACCAAAACCTCACCGAGTCACTGAGTTGACTCGGTGAGTCAATCGAGTCAAGACGAGTCGCGGCGTACAAATCCACACGAGGGTTTAGAACATGTTTTTAAAGAAGTTTTATAAATAAAAACTTAATAAAAAAATACGAATTAGGGTTTTGAAATTAAATTATTAAAAACAATAAAATAGGTCGCGTGGGGTCGCGTTATACTGTCGGTAATATGGTAGGAGGTGGTGGTGGCTTGCGGTAGTGGTGGTCGTCTCGGTGGTGGCGCGTGGAGGTGGTTCGAATGGTGGTGAGGGCGAGTGAGTGGTAGAAATAGAATCGGAGTAGCCTGATCTATCGATTGGTGTAAGAAAATAAAACTGGCCGGAAAGTTGGCCGGAATTTATGAAGGTTTCGGTGGTGGTCGCTGGAAACTGCTAGTGCTCGCCAGATAAAGGGAGCCGGCGGTGGTGATAGAGAGAGAAGAGAGAGAGAAATGTGTGTGTGTTTTTACGAATAATTACAAAACTTGCGCCATTGTTCACGAAATCATTTTCCAATAACATCAAGTATAAACGTCAAAATTTCTATCGAAGTCAATTTTAATTCAATGTATTTGGCAAATGCAATATGATTCGAGTTTTCTAGGTTGTGCTGTGTCAATCAGGGAATAAAGTTCTCATTTCTCAATATATCTCACGTTTCTCAAGCCTAATTAACATGCATGAAAAGTTTAAAATCTCAGGTAACGTAAAATAAAATATTTGGCTAGAATTTAGGTTTATGAAAAGTATCGGGTGTTACAAAATCTTATTTGTTTTTTTTTCTTTTTTTTTCTCTGGATTAGATATTAATATCATTTTTTTGAAACTTAAAAATCTATAGTGTTTCATTTATCGTAAATGAGCCAACGCACTATTTTTTTGTTCCACTAAAACATCCAAAGTCAATTTTTTTTGCTAAAATTTCAGTTTGTCGTATATTAGTCATTATAGATGAGAATCTTAGAAAGATATCATATGTTTTAAATATCAGGAAAAAATATAAAAATTAATTTTTATAACATAAGAAAACTATTTTGTCTAATTTTATTACAAGTAAATTAAAACTCTATTGAGACCAAATAAAAAAGTGGGCTATATCTTTTTACCGAAAACTGGACTCTTATTTTAGCATTATTGCTTTTAATTGTTGAACATGGCCACTCATTTTCAATTCATTTGAATATGAGAGGTTTCATATCATTATTATTAAAAAATTAAGTATTTACTAAAAGTGATGATTAACACTAGAAAATAATACACGGGATATATCATTATTAAAACCTACCAATATAACATATACCGCCAATTTTGTGGTGTGTGGTATCATCGACCTATTTGTACATTATAAGTTTATTCATGGGAAAATAATGATAACTACAAATACCATTTCACGACTAAACACATGATGTGGCTTTGCAACATTACATTACTCCAATAATGGGCCCGAAAATACAGTGCAAGTCACGATGGTTGCCGGAAGTTAAAATTGTGAAACATTGATTTTTACTAAAAAGTAGACCCTTGTTTCAATTAACTTGCTTCTAATTAGTCAACATGAAATATCGTTGCTTCGTTTCCACTTGAACATGAGAGGACTCATATCATTAATATCAATAAATTAAAAATAAAATAAAATAAAATTGTGTTTAATGGAATGACGAGTAAATAGAAATTAATACACTTGACAAGTGATAATAATTTTACACAATATAAAACTAAAACTACGACATCATTATTAAAACACACGATATGCCTTTATAAAATTACATTATAACGGCCCCCAAAATATAGTGTGCATGACGATGATTAATAATGTACATAATAACGGGCTCAGAGACACTTATGTGAACAAACATTAATTGTGCAGTAAGGGGTTATCAAATTTGGTTTCTGGTTATGGCTTAGATATTTTAGCGGATTTTAATTATAGCCCCTGTTATTTAATTTAGTGGCCTCTTGTGATACAAATTTCAATGCACCATGGATGTAACCTAATGTTGAAAGTTTATATATAATTTTCAACGTGTTTTCGTGTAACCAATAATAAGCAGGAGCTTTTATTTTTCAACTAGAAACTCACAATGTTTCATTTGCCGTAAATGAGCAATGCACTGTTTTTTGTTCCACTAAATCGTCCAAAGTTAGTTTTTTATAAAGATGCATGAATCGATTCTATCATTTTATAAAGATTATATATGATATATAGGGTGATACAAAAATACCAAAAAGATTTTTGAACACGTGGATCGAGCAGAATGAATTCTCTGTTCTCGGCTTGAACAAATCGAATCAAAATGCACCAATGATCGAACCAGGCCACCAAGAGCTTAACCACGAATTTTCCCAGCCTCTTTGACTTTAAACACGTCCAAGAAAAATATTTTGGAACCCCAGGAAGTTATTAGGCCGTCTCTAGGATTTTAAGAGGTGTTTTAGGGTTTTTAATGTGTTAAATGGAAGAATAATTTAATTTAGGTAAATATAGAGGAGGGGGAAAAGGAAATTTCGGCCTAATTGATGGATATGAGACCAATTCCTGATTTTGAAAGCCTTCCAAAAATACTTTGTGATTATCTCATAATTTATATCATTTAATTAAATTATATACAAAATAAAAATGTACATCGGCCAAAGTTATGATTTTTAAATGTGACAAATATTTTAGGACATTTATAAATATTATAATGTTCATGTAAAAAAATTACATCTCATATGTTGTCATATTTTCAGTGTTTAAGATTTACTTGGTATTTATATAAGTGTTTATTGACGTTTTAAGTTATAAGGGCATTTTGGTAATTTAAGCACGTTATGAAATGTGGGTTTTACAACAGATCTGAGCAGAAACAACCGGATGGTAACGGATCTGAGCAGAAGACAGCGGTGGCGGCAGCGGCTACGGCGGCAGCGGCGAAGATGGGAGATGACAGATCTGTGAGAAGGATTTTATTGTAGGAAGGAGAAAATATACAAGAAAGGATGGGAGAAGGAGGTCCAGACGGCCGGCCAAGACCGACCGACCGCCGGAGAAGGTGGTTCAGACGGATGGGTTTTTTTTTAGAGAGAGAAACTTGCTTTGTTATCTAGAGAGAGGACGGAGGAAGTAGGTGTATGTGTTAAATACCCATTACTCAAAAATACAATTAATATATCAAATGGTACAAAATAATAATGCATAAATCATCTTATCATTCATATCTTAAAAACACCATAATTTCCAATTAATAACTTCTGTTGGACATTTTTTTTCCTTCTATCATCAATGCAGATTTATACCTTTCATTATTATTATCAATTATGAGCATTTACACCCAAACTTGTATTCATTCGAACTTATAATCACATTTACTTTAAAAGCCCTTTAAAAGCTCAAAATAAGCTCGGCACTTAAATTAGCTTAAATCATAATAAGCTCAAACCATGAATGCAAATGTTCAATTAATGCTCACCTTGCAACTCAATTTTTAAGTATAGTAGATGCATCGAAATAAACTTGCTATCGCCAAAAAATATAATCACATGGCTACCCGCCGCCACAATGCACAGATGGAAGGCTAGTTACCAATAATTGTTTTGTTAAAAATTAATGTTTATCAACATTAAATCAATTTTAACACTAATAAAAGATCGTTACATGAAAAAACATGTATTGCTAAAAATTGTAGTTTTCCGTAAAACTATATATTAAAAAAAATAAAATAAAAAATAAAAATAAAAAAATAAAATAAAAAAGTTTAAGGCTAGCCGCCCGACGGGGCGGGTCTTGCATATAGTCACATACAAAAGGGTTTTTGACATAATTATATTTTTAAAATAGTAATCAATATTTCAACAAAATTAACCCTTGTAATGAATTGCTTATGAAGATCAACTAAAATTTGTAAGTTTTAGCAAACTTATAGAATTCAAATTTATATACATATTACGCGACAAAATAAATGACTATAGGAAACCACTTTTCATCTAGTGTGAGGCAAAATAAAAAAGTTTAGTGTCGAATGACAGAATTTGGGTTCGGTAGTTGAGCCAAACTACATGTTTGCTATTTTTCATCAAGTCCAATTTGTTTCGAGCTCTGTACAAACTGCAGATTATTTACGAGCTAATAGTTTTCATTATCTAAGAGATATGACATTTTAAAGTTGTATTTCTCTCCAAACCAACTCTTTCAGTTTGCTACTTACCGGGAGCACACTTCATAAAAAAAGAGCAAAAAACAAAATGAACCACTCTTTGAATACCTTAATTGTTACTAGCAGGTACTCACGCGTTGGGACGGGGGTATTCTGTAAGGTTATAATTGATATTTTCGGTGAACAATGTTTTTATGTTATTTTGCTTACTGTGTCAATAACTTTAAAATGGGCTAGAATTTTATTGCAGTCAGGATAAACTATTGAAATTATGAGGCCGTTCATGATATCTTATCTAAGACCAGACCACTTTCAACTTTTTATTTATTTATTCTGTTCTTATTTTGAAAGTCAATAAATAAAATATATGAACTTGTTACTTTTTATGATTCATACATATGTTTATACTATTTGCAAAAAGTTGTATTATTTAAAAAGTATTCATGAAGTGCTTTCAAAATTTTAGAAAAAAAGTGTTTAAAGCTTGCTTGGTTTGTAAATTGTTTTATTAATGATAGTTTTTAGTAAGGTGTTTTAAAGATTACGTTAACTACCAGTGTTGACTAGTCAATATAGACATGTATTGATGCATATATTGATTGTACGTCTAACTTAATTTTGCTTAAAAATCTATATAATTAGATTAGTAGCTTTGTTAGATTGTAACATGTGGTAATATAATTGTACTTTTGAGTGAGAAGGTGTTGTAAGAATAATATTAGCTATATGTGTTGAATTATATTTGTGTATTAAATAGTTGTAAATATAGCTAACATGTAAAGCTTAACAATTAATTATGAAAATCTTAAAAATATTTAGAAGAGAGTGAAAAAAAATGCAGTAGCATACATATTAACATCGACACCGAGAAACAAGACAACAAATATCCTTCCATTAAAACTGAGGATAATACGAGTTTATACAAGTCAGATCCCATCTTTTTACCCTTTAATCTCCCACTTCTTACATTTCCCACTCATTTGTTTGTAGTAATCCTCATAACAGAAGAAAACCTAAATTTAAAAAGAAAAAAATATAGAAACAAGGGGTGGGGATGGTGATCTTCCACCTTTCCCCTTCTACAATTCAATGGAAAAAACAACATTAAAAGTAATATAAATATCAATGGAAAAACCGCTTTACCTCAACAAAACTAAAACCCAAGAAGACTGACTAGTTATTTGATTCTGCTTCTGCATGCAAATGGGGCAACTTCTGTTGCTCTGTGTATCGGGTTATCTTCTCAAGCAAATGTCCGGCTTTTCTTTTCCCTCTATCAGTACCATGATGTAGCAAATCGACCAGTGCCCCCATGACCCCGAGTTCTTGCGCCTCCACTAGATACTTTTGATCTCCAGAGCAAAGGTGCACCAAAACTGCAGCTGCATTCTCTTTGTTTCTAGGAGAACCGCTTGCGATGAAATCCACCAGAACCCGCACCGCATCTGCTTTACCTATAGCTATCTTTGCTTCTGGGTGGCCTGAGAGGATGGCTAGAATAGCTAAAGCTTCATCTTTCATCACACCTTGTGGCTCAGTCAGTAGCTCCATTAATGTGGTGATAACACCCGCCCTTACTGCCCTTCCTTTGTTACCTTGATATATGCACAAGTTAAACAATGCAGTTGCAGCATCTTTCTTCCCTCTTTGTGTACCTTCACTTAATAACAATACAAGAGGAGGGATTGCTCCTAATGAACCGATAGTCACCTTGTTTTCATCCACGACTGAGAGGCTGAAAAGGGTGGCAGCTGCATTCTCTCGTGCTTCCATGCTACCTCTTTTTAACACCTGAACGATCCCAGGGACCGCTCCAGAGGATACTATGCTCCCTTTATTATCCTCACAAATTGAAAGGTTAAGAAGAGCAGTTACTGCGTGTTCTTGTGTGCGGGAATCTGGTACAGTTAGGAGGTGTGTGAGGAGAGGGATAGCACCGGCTTCAGCTATGGCTACACGGTTATCACCATTTCTTTTTGCAAGAAGGCGGATTTCACCAGCAGCAATCCGCTGGTCATCAGGACTCACAGATTTTAGCTTTGTGAGCAGAACATCTATTATGGAACGTTCTGCAGGGGTGCACGCAGAAGATGATGGCCTACTAGCTTGTTTTGGTGGTTCCAATCCATTTGTCTCGCACCATTGAGCTATTAGACTGCGTAAAACGTAGTTGGGTATAAGAGCAGTACTTGTTAGGTTTTGCTGCGTCTTTGGACAAGTTTTGTGCCCTGCTTCCAACCACTTCTTTATACATGTTCGCTCGTATGTCTACACAAATTGTAAGATATTTAGAAAACAGAAGATTTTGCAAAGAGAGAAATGATGGTAGATTACCTGCCCAGTTGAGACGATAACAGGATCCTTCATCAATTCAAGTGATATAGGACAGCGGAAATCATCAGGTATAATTGTATTCTTGTGAATTTTTAATGTTCGTTTTTCAGTTGACATTGGTGGAGCAGAAGTTTCACCGGGAGGTGAATCCGCATTTGGATTCTCGGTCACCACAAAATCTTTGATTCGTTTTAGTAGCATGGACATCTTTTCTATAGTCTCACCGGGATCTCCATCACTAGCGGAAACCATTTCATGCAATGTTATTGATTCATGTGTGAGGTCGTTTATTCCGGCTAATTGTAGCTTTTCAACTAATCTCTTCAAGACATCAGGATCTGCGACCACATCACTGCCCTTGTTGTAAAGGGACGAAAGGTCTTCACTCAGTTCAAGATCTGGTGCATCGGTTTTTCCTTTGGCTCTTTTGAACTGAGCAAGGACGAGTGCAACCTGATATTCAACCATGTGCACTATTAGAAGATGTTGCAACATTTACTTATGATGCATCGTTATGATGGATCAAATACCAAACAAGATGTCACATCACATCCTTCTATAAATCAATGATATAAGAAATATTAATTTTCCACCTGTTCTTTAACTTCATCGGATATGTCAAGCTTCTCAAAACATATGCCTTCTAAATCTTGTTCCAAACGAGCTGTAACTTCCTCGTATTTTTTCATGATCTGCTCCTTCTCCAAGGCCTGCACGCAGAGTAATACTTTGCAAGTTAATCCTCTTTATCCAAGACTCATAGATAGACTCATAGACATAGACATTCAACAAGAGCTTGGCGAGTTGTTTCCCATAGATCATTAAAAAATTAAAAAGTAATAAAAAAAAATCTGCTTATAGTGGTAACAAATTTGCGATATAAAAAACGAAGTTCAAAAGTAATTGTTTATTAGAATCCAAGAAAAGAACTTAGCATGGCTTGAGTTGTATATGATTATATTTAGATAATTATCCTGACTTTCTTTCCAGTGACAAGACGACAATTCAACAAAGATTACTATGACAACTAGTATCAAGTTCTCTACAGAAAACCACCATTAAAACTACCAAATACACCGATCACATAACACCCATAAAAAATGAGAATCTTATAGAAAGCTCTCCGCTGACACTTGGATATAATCTTAGTGCAATACACTTGGTGTGTGTTAATTTGTTTCATATATTTAGTTGTATGCATGACCCATAGATTTCTTATCCTCTATAATTAAGTCATAGCATAATATGTGGCAGATACAGAAAATTTTATTAACCATAAAAGCTACATCAACATTTTACCTACTACTATTTAAACCAAAACTAAGTCATCATATGAAAGAAAAAACATACATACATGTCTGAAAATGCAGAAAAGTTCTTATATAGGTATAACCGAATATAGTGTCCAAAAGTGCACTAAGGTCACAAATAGAAACTTACATAGCTTCGACTAGCAATGTTTGACGGGAAATTGTACTATATCAGCTGTACTAAAAGGTCAGATTTTACAGAGGTAATACCGTAATACTAACTGGTCTAGTTCCACACATTCCCATAAACTATCAAATGAGTTGATGATATGAACCAGATTGTGAGCCAGCTCAACATAAAACTTGGCAACCCCGAATCAAGCCTGGTCAATGCCAGTAACTATTAGAGTCCAGTGCGAGCCTTGTTTGGCTGAGGTTTTTCAGATTTGCAAGCCATAAATGAACAACATGTATGAGCCTATACAAGCCTAGAAAAGCCACTTGGTGCATCTTATATTCTCTTAACCAACTAATAAGCCTCTTATGAGATGCTGATGTAACATCTATAACGGTGTGCATCTGTAATGTTACATACTTGGTTTAAAATTGCGCGCATCGTTGCGAGCGCATCACGCATCATAGTGATGCGATGGCAAAAACCCAACGGGATTTGTGATGCAGAGTTGTTTCAAGATGCACCCTAATGCTATCGCATCACTTCGCAATTGTGTGATGCTCGCATCGAACGCAATAGCCGCAATTGAAACTTAGGCCTTAATAAACTACTTGGTTAAAGATATAGAGAAAGATAACTACTCTAAATGCTTTTTACTATAAAGATAGTTACTTTCAGTATTGGCAATTGACTTTGGACATTGTCAATACTCGTTAGGAATATGTAAGTGACTTATTTGATGTTTAAGCATATTATTAGTATCAATATATGAGTGACTTATTTGATGTATAAGCATCGACTTGTAGAATAAATTAACTATTATCATTTTTAATTTTTTTATTACCTAGCGCTGCACGTCCATGATGTGCTCGTAATCGCATCACCCATCGGTCTTTGGGACCCTGAGCACAATGGATCACAACACGCAATTTAAAACCAAGGTTACATACAAGGTCCAACCTTTGTAAGGAACAGACTTATACAAACTGAGCAACCATTGAGCTTATACGCGCCTGTAGTATTCAGCATATACAAGTGACTACAATGATCGTGATTTTAACGCCTATAAAATAGTTTATAGTTTTTTGAGGCAAGGTTTAGGTCTTACTCAGCCAAGCCTAATCAAACCCAACATGTCATTACACTCCACACCACCAACAGGCCTTTGGCCTAGCGGTAGTCGTGAGCTTGCAAGTGCTCCCCAATCAAGTGGTTGTGGGTTCTGGTCCGGCAGGGACATGTGTGGGATGTATATATATATAGTGCAATGTGTTAGTTTGCCTTCCTAAAAAAATTAAATACACTCCATACATAACTACAAGCATTAACTTCCCAACCAAATTATGATTAAATAATTAAAATCTCACGATAGTATTACAAGCATTAATTATTAATATATGCAGTATGAGATGTAAATTATCATGTAACCATGCAAAACTTTTGGATGAAAGTATTAAACTCCAAAAGCAGGTAAAGGTGGTTTACAAAGAATATATCGATCCATTAATTCACATGATAGATACATTGATACGACAAGCATTCAAACAATTACACACACACATTACGCACACGTACATGAAATCAAGAGCTTATATGTGCCTTATGAGCTTATTTGTTTTTCGGCTTATATTTCATAAGCAGAAATCAAATAAGCTCATAAGCCCAAATATAAGCTTAAACAAACACCCCCATAGTTTAAGGATGATTAACCCCAAGATTCATCGTAGGGGTCATTGCTGATTTGCACATTGTCTGAGTTACTGCAATTCATAATTTTCAGCTTAGAATTGCACTATTCGGCAGTCTAGTTCCTTTACTCATCGACAATACAAGGTACGTATTCTACGGACTGAATAATCTCAGACATGTCAAAAGTTGAATGTATGGTTAACCTGACCCTCAGGCTGAGACAAAACTCCAATTTTGAAGTTACAAAAAAAAAGAGTTCATCTAACCAACCATCCAACCCTGAGAAGTTGGAAAAATACTAAATCCTAGTTCCGTTAACATTTTTTGCTTGTATGCTACGGTTCAGTGTGTGCACCAATAACACGAATCCTACATGAAGGCAATAAATTTTTTGGTATAAAGTTCGTACGTGAAGGTAACGACAAGGACATCAATAAAATTTCACTCGTGTGACGCAAGCAAAACTAACGGCAAGTCCAATCCATGTCAACTTTGTGCTATCACACTTCGCTTACCATATCTACTCATACGCAAGCAATTCAAATTCATCACAAATACTAATTAAACTATGATTATCACCATCACTTACATCACATACACTGGCCAACATTATAAATTTTCCAAAATTAGGTACAACACAGCATTCATACCACACTACACATACAAATATCAGGCAACCCCACAGCAAATCTCAAACATCAATAGCAATTAAATCTAACTACCGCCAATTTCTCAAATTCACGCAAACCAAATCACTAAAAAAGTTACTAAACCCTAGGATCACATAAACTACAGGGATAAGATTCGAAACACATTCAGATTCAAAACCTTATGTTTCCATAAACTCCTAGAAATCAATACAAAGCAAACACCAATGCATCAATCTTGCACCAAATTAACAACCACGTACCTAAACTACTGCCAATTAATCGAATTCCAATCAAATAACGAAAAATGTTATACTAAACCTGAATCATATTTCATTCATTAAATTCTAAACCCTAACTTCACTCTAATAACAACAAACTCAGCATTAATTTCCATAAATTCCTACAATCTAATTCAAATTTCACCATCAAAGCATCAAATTAAACACAAACAGCCGCAAAATAACGCAACGAGATCTAAATAACACTAATGCACCAAATCAACACCTAATAGCACAAAATCAGCACTTTTTTCTACCTTCACTTCTTAATTTCCAATTTATCGAGTTCAACCTAACCGAAAAACGCGAAAACGATACAAATAACACAACGAGATCTAAATAACATTAATGCACCAAATCAACACCTAATAGCACAAAATCAGGCAGTACAAAATAACTTATTCTACCTTCACTTCTTAATTTCCAATTAATCGAGTTCAAGCTAACGGAAAAACGCGAAAACGATACAAATCAACACACAACGAGATATATATAACAAAAAATGTACCAAATAAATTTTACTAGCTTCACTTCCTAAAACCAACAGCTCCTTAGCAGCCAACAGATCCTCCATCAACAACAACAACGACTTATAGCTTTCGTCACTAATCGAATCCTTTATATCACGAATCTCCTCAAATAACGGACTTAAAAGCTTCAACCGTCTCGATAAGTTAAAAAACTGTTTCCTAACGGTGTAACGGTAATCCGTTATAGCTGATATTTCGGATATCATGTCAATTAGCTTCAGTACGACACCGTTTTTAGCTACTACTACTGGTTGTTGTTCTTCCATAATAACTTAATTAATAAAATAAAATAAAATAAAATAAAATAAAAGATCTGAAGGAAATGAAATGATTATATATAGGTGTGTTGGGAGATGCTAGAGTGACGGTGACGGTGACAGGGAAGATCTGAAATGATGGGGAAAGTGAATAGATATGGAAATGAAATTGGTGTGAGTGTGTGTGTTTTGTGTGAGTTGGGAGGTAACTGTGGTTGAGTTAAGGGGTGATGATGAGGATGATGATTGTGTAATTGACTATATTTAGTTAAGTATTAGCTGGAAGTGAGAAAGCAAGTGTTTGCTCATTTCGGTCTTCGGCTTAAGCGGCTGAGTCATTTAGATTAGGTTGGGGCCAAATTTGTATGTTTGGTCATGTGGTTTGGGTAAATTGCATGTTTGGTCTACATACTTTTGAAAGTGCAGCGAACGTTTCTGTTTTGACCTTTGAGCTGCATATTCAGTCCTTAACAAAAGTTAAATGACTAAAATACCTTAACCTTCTTCTTTCTTCGTTTTTTCTTAAATTTATCCTTATATCCAGAAATTCGTCATATTTAAACACTCTTTTATCAAATTCGATCATTTCATTTGTCGAGTTCAAACAATACTCATATGTAGATTAGACATCATATTTTATAATCCTGTTTAAATTCAAAGCAAAACAAAACTATAACTAAAACCATTATCCAACTTTGTTCGCGTGTTTACTTTAAAAGCAAAATCAATGTTTTATTAAAACCTACTAATACCTTCTTCTTTACTTTTCAACAAACTTAACAAGATTGCAAAAACAACACATTCAAATCAAAATCATTGAGTAAATTATATACCAACACAATATTCATTGACTAATCTATATTATCCTTCTATTTCAAATAGAATTGACAATATTTATACATGTAAACACTACAACAAATTGTACCAAAACAGGAGTACAACATTTTAATCATGTTCATAACTTACTCATCTTAATCAGTCCCATTTCTTTAGCTTTAGCCCTCAACAAATGTTTCTGAACCTTTCGATGCTTTTGATATTAGTGGGTGTTTGTATAAGGTGTTCTCGGCATCAACACTACTAATATAATCACCACCCGATATGATAATATCCTTTGACTGATATTTAATCGTGATGTACTAATTTGGGTGTTTAACCGCTAACATTCCAGAATGAAACCATCTGTTTGTAAAAGCCTTAGCATCTACTTTCGGGTTTTATAAGTTCCCTTTCATTATGATATTTCCACGAAACACGATTTTACCAACTGTGGTCCCTTTTGGTGGGACATGTTTCATTGCATAGGTGTCAACAAAATCAAGAACTTCCGAGAGCAGTGTACGCGACCCCTTGGTGAGCAGTGTGTGGGAGATAGTAAGATGAAGATAAAGAATGAGAACTTATTTTTGTAGATCTACATGGGTTGAAGATGTAAGTCATATTTTGGGGATTCGGGGTTTGGTAGTCAGATCTAAGTCGGATTTAAAGAGAAAAATAAAAGTAGGGTTAAGCATGGTCCAACAACCGGATCGGGCCGACAAAAATCGGACCTGGCCGAAGACCGATTTGGCTCCAAAAACAGATCGAGGACCGGACCTAAATGTGTTCCATCCGAATCGGTCAGTCCGGTCCAACAAAACACATTATGCTCAGCACTAGATAAAAGAATATGATTAAAAGGGTGGACCGAAGATCAGACCGAAATACGTTCTGCTCGAGCCGGTTCGGGCCGGTTTGTTGGTTCGGTTAAGTCCGCTGTCCATTATGCTCAGCACTAGATAAAAGAAGTTGAATATAAAGAATTTGTGTGGTGTGAAAGAGATAGAGGTGAAAGAGAATAATGAATTCATGTATGTGTTTGTAATGTGTTTTATGTGTTAAATAAATTTAGATAAATGGTTGAATATTATGAATTTTGTTTTATGATAAAATAACAAATTAAAAAGAAATTTATGGGAGAAGAAAAGAGGGTTGTTTTAATCATTTAACTTTGGTTATGTACTAAATATGAAGCCCAGAGTTTGAAATAAGGACATTCATTGCACTTTTGAAAGGATGGGGATTAAACATGTATTTTGGCCAAACCACATGGACCAAAAATGAAATTTACTTAACTTTTTAAAGATTAATGATTACTCCCCATAACGACGACGATTCATAGTAGTGTTAATTTTTGTGTGTGTACTTTTCTTTTTATATTTTAAACAACTAAAACGACGTATATCGACTTTAAAGTAATGTGATAACGCGAATATGTTAGATCAAATTTTGACATCTATAAAATTGGTAAGAATAAACTTATCCAAATACCCTGAACTCTGAGTTGATAGTCTGAAACCCAATTTTCGAATTGGGCCTCAAGTAGTTAATAGTTGTTGCAAATTAAATAATTCGTTAAACCGAAACACGACAATAAACACCCTTTACAATGGAGAATGGACGTATTGTACATTTAGTGATGATGATATAAAAAGGATTCTGACCTAATTATAAGAGGTCTACGGTACAAATGTTACCTTATACATGAGATAGCTAGGAAAATGGTCGAAAACGGTAGTATATACACTTTAGTTATGTCATTGATAGTTGGTTTAAAGACTATATTTTCACAGATAACATGAATAAGAAAACTCTCATATGTTTACTCATCGTTAGGGATGGCAACGGGGCGGGGAATGTCGGGGATTGTACTTCCCATCCCCATCCCCATCCCCGTCCCCATCCCTATTGGGGAATTGCTTTACATCCACATCCCCATCCCCAACGGGGATCGGGGATCCCCGTGGGGATTCGGGGTTCTCCACCTTTATGAAATTACCTAAGAATTCCACCAAACTCGTCAAAATATACATAATTTTGACTCATAAAGTACCTCAACAAATGTACATCGCACATAGTTATATTAATTACCATTTCAATTCAATTTTAAAGCATCGTAAACATTGTAACATCAAATATAATATAAAAACAATATGTATCATATGTGTTTATTCGAACAAAATAGGTAAGTAATAAGTAATTGGTACTTATACTTCTAATAAATGTGTTTGATCCTATAAATATCACATATGCATATAAACATACATGTCGATACTCATAAACATATTTACATGTACATATACAAGTTATTCGAGTATGGATAAAACATAAAAAATTTAGATAATTATACACTAGAAAGATCTGGGTCGGAGCCGGGTTCGGGCATTTATGTTATCCCCATCTCCGGTTTAATATTTCAAAGGATTTCCCATCCCCGTCTCCATCCCCGTCACCATCCCCGGCCAACTCGAGGATTCCCCAGTCAAATCGGGTTTGGGGATCGGGTCTCTATCGGGTACGGATTTTTTTGCCATCCCTACGTCATCGTTTTCGTATATGATGCGCTGGATATTGTTTCATACTTAGAAAGTTATGAAATTTGAATTAGGAGAAACAGATACAAAAGGTAAAAAAAAAAAAAATGATTCTTGGATGGCTTATAAATGATAAAATATGTATTGCGTTTCCTAGTTACCATTTTTGGCTTTTCTACTTCCTTTTTGGGAGGTTGTCTTATAATCTTTTATGCTTGAAATCAATAAATGTTACTACTACGTATTTCATTTCATGATCCCATAACACGATCTTGGCGCCATAATAAAAATATTTCTTTATAAAGTAGAAGAAAGAATCTTCGTGTGATGTAATAGGTATCTCAAAAGTGTGTCTAATGTCGACTTTAAGATAATAACAAGTGAAAAAGTTATTTTATACATGTTAAAGGGCCAGGTGCAACGGATGTCATTCGTCAAGTTATAGGCACATCACGTCAACTTTTACTCTAAAACATTTTATAACAAAAAATTTCAGTAACACTCTTTCCAATAACATTTCTATAACACACAAAGTAAAATAAAAAAAACACCACTTTACACTAAAAAACAGAAACATAAACGCATAGTGCTCGTTATATTTTTGGCGGCGTACCAATAATATGCACATACGGTGTAATTATAACGGTTATAAAAATGTTATAGGCATTAAAATAACCCTATGACGTGCATATAATGAATTACACCTAGCACTCTTACACTTTATAGCTCATTTTCTATTTTATAAATGTAACAAATCTCTAATTTCATATTATAGTCAATTTTTTTTAAGATAGCAAGGTGCACTAAGCACTTATAAATTTTATAGGTGTTATTATGTTAGCATCTACCATAGGGTTTATAGACAGATAGGTTACCCAACTTTTCAACTTTATTCGCCTAAGTTACAAATTTTTTATTTTGTTCACTTATTAGGTTACTGAACTTTAGTTAAACATTCAACCTCTATGTTTTCAGTGTAATCAAAGTAACCCGATTGTATTTTTTAGGTAAGTTAAGTAACTTAAATGTCGCGTTTTACAAATTCAGTAACCTGGATGTCAACCCCCTGTAGTCCAATACCCCGTTTGCACAAAAAAAAGTTTGGTAACTTAGGCGAATAAAGTTGGAAAGTTCGGTAACCTATCTATCTATAAACCCTCTACCATATAACACTCTTATTATATAAACACTATTCCCAATAAAATTCCTATAACACATCTTAAAAAATACCCACTCACTAAAAAAAGAAAAAAAAGAAAAAAAAAAAAAAAAAAAAAAGAAGATCATCACGAATGTAAAGCTTATGGCGTAGGCACCTATAACTTGATTGAGTGTTGTTGCCAGTGCAGTATAACATGCAATAAGAGTAGGGGTGTCATTCGGGTCAGGTCTATCGGGTTTTCGAAAAATAAAAATTTACCCGCAATCGGACCCGATAAGGAATGGGTTATCGGGTTTGGGTCTATCGGGTTATCGGGTTTGGCTTATCGGGTTATTGGGTTAGACACTTAATCAAGCTCAAAATGTTGGTATAAAAATGCTTACTGATGTGGATATGCATGTGGCCCAAAAACAAATTCACTACTACTACTATGACATGCTAACTATGACATGCTAACTAATGTAAGATCCGTTTGTATTTCACCATTTTAGTAACTTACTGACAATAAGCATTTTCACTAATTCACCAATTCACCATTTCATCATTATAACGTGCTAACTGGTCTAAGATCAAAATATGTATAAAAAGATAGATAACCAATTCACCATTTCATCATCATAAAATGCATTCAAGTAAGCATGAAAAAATAGAGCAGTATGTACAAAAAATAGATTCACCAATTCACCGTTTCACCATTAATAATTTGCTAGCAAGACTTTTTAGTCCAAATAGAAACTTAAACTAACAAAAAAGATGACAAGATTTTTCAATTTTTCAAGCAAATATTAAGCCTAAAATGTATCCAGTACAATAGCTAGTAGCTAGCAGTTCCTTTTCACAAAAGATAGATCAGTAGCTAGCAATTCCTTTTCACAAAAGATAGATCATTTCACTACAGACCTACAGTCGCTTGCAAATTCCATTCAAAAATACAGTAGCTACATTCAGTATGATAAATGGGCTTTTGTTAAGTAATTAAAGATGCAACCTTAATATAATAATGGGTCTTATCGGGTTAGCGGGTTAACCCAATAACCCGATAACAAACTTGCTAAAACTCTAACCCGACCCGATAAGATTACCGGGTCTATCGGGTTGACCTGATAACCCTGATAAGGTATATTGGACCTGAATCAACCCGACCCTATAAGGTTTTATCGGGTTCAGGTCGGGTCTGTCTAACCTATATGACACCCGTAAATAAGGGTGTCATAGGTGACAAAATAGCATGTTATCTATACTACTTATAATGCATTTAGACACTTTTCTCCTATTAATTTTTTAAGATTTCCTAATATAGATTTTAAGTAAATACTACTTATAAAACATAGTTTACAAGTACTTAAAGCACATATAAAAATTAAAAAAAACACTATTCATCTAATACAATTAATACACTATTAAAAACACCTCTTCACTCAAAAATACAACTATTTAAACACAATGTACAATATAATTAAGCTTCCAAACTATTAAGCTTCCACCCCTTCATATATATATATATATATATATATATATATATATATATATATATATATATATATATATATATATATACCTACTACTATTTAAACCAAAACTAAGTCATCATATGAAAGAAAAAACATACATACATGTCTGAAAATGCAGAAAAGTTCTTATATAGGTATAACCGAATATAGTGTCCAAAAGTGCACTAAGGTCACAAATAGAAACTTACATAGCTTCGACTAGCAATGTTTGACGGGAAATTGAACTATATCAGCTGTACTAAAAGGTCAGATTTTACAGAGGTAATACCGTAATACTAACTGGTCTAGTTCCACACATTCCCATAAACTATCAAATGAGTTGATGATATGAACCAGATTGTGAGCCAGCTCAACATAAAACTTGGCAACCCCGAATCAAGCCTGGTCAATGCCAGTAACTATTAGAGTCCAGTGCGAGCCTTGTTTGACTGAGGTTTTTCAGATTTGCAAGCCATAAATGAACAACATGTATGAGCCTATACAAGCCTAGAAAAGCCACTTGGTGCATCTTATATTCTCTTAACCAACTAATAAGCCTCTTATGAGATGCTGATGTAACCAAGGTAGTTAAAAGCGAAAGCGACCTCAAAGCGACATGCCTTCCCCTAAAGCGAGAAGCGAGAAGCGACAAAAGCGAGCGCTTCAGTTAACTTTTTACCCTTTGTACATATAATAGTGCCTAGTATGAAAACAGTGATTAAATAAAAACACAATTATCTTAAAATATTCATTTTTAATATAAAAAGACCACAAAAGAGAAGTTTCTTCAAAAAGTTAAAGCTTAAAGTCTACTATTTTATTCGGAATAATCATCTAAGTTCTCATTTCTTTTTTCCCCATCGTTTCCGAGATCCACTATATCATCTTCATCTACAAGATCCTCGTCGGATTCATCAATATGTGTCCTACTTTATAATATTATACTAAAGGGTTAGTTTTGTAATTATTCAACCTAATTTAGAAGATCAGGGCCAGCTGTACAACTTCATTAGCTAAAAAATTAAAAACTAGCCGTTATACAAAAAAGCGAGCGCTTTTCGGTCGCTTTTTTGTCCCATGACAACGTTTTGCTCGCTTTAGTAAAAACGCCTCGCTTCTTTAGAATCAAAGCGCTTTAGGGCGCTTCGCTTCGCTTCTTCGCTTAAAGCTCGCGTTTTCTCGCTTTTGACTACACTGGATGTAACATCTATAACGGTGTGCATCTGTAATGTTACATACTTGGTTTAAAATTGTGCGCATCACGCATCATAGTGATGTGATGGCAAAAACCCAACGGGATTTGTGATGCAGAGTTGTTTCAAGATGCACCCTAATGCTATCGCATCACTTCGCAATTGTGTGATGCTCGCATCGAACGCAATAGCCGCAATTGAAACTTAGGCCTTAATAAACTACTTGGTTAAAGATATAGAGAAAGATAACTACTCTAAATGCTTTTTACTATAAAGATAGTTACTTTCAGTATTGGCAATTGACTTTTGACATTGTCAATACTCGCTAGGAATATGTAAGTGACTTATTTGATGTTTAAGCATATTATTAGTATCAATATATGAGTGACTTATTTGATGTATAAGCATCCACTTGTAGAATAAATTAATTATTATCATTTTTAATTTTTTTATTACCTAGCGCTGCACGTCCATGATGTGCTCGTAATCGCATCACCCATCGGTCTTTGGGACCCTGAGCACAATGGATCACAACACGCAATTTAAAACCAAGGTTACATACAAGGTCCAACCTTTGTAAGGAACAGACTTATACAAACTGAGCAACCATTGAGCTTATACGCGCCTGTAGTATTCAGCATATACAAGTGACTACAATGATCGTGATTTTAACGCCTATAAAATAGTTTATAGTTTTTTGAGGCAAGGTTTAGGTCTTACTCAGCCAAGCCTAATCAAACCCAACATGTCATTACACTCCACACCACCAACAGGCCTTTGGCCTAGCAGTAGTCGTGAGCTTGCAACTTGCAAGTGCTCCCCAATCAAGTGGTTGTGGGTTCTGGTCCGGCAGGGACATGTGTGGGATGTATGTATATATAGTGCAATGTGTTAGTTTGCCTTCCTAAAAAAATTAAATACACTCCATACATAACTACAAGCATTAACTTCCATTAAAATCTCACAATAGTATTACAAGCATTAATTAATAATATATGCAGTATGAGATGTAAATTATCATGTAACCATGCAAAACTTTTGGATGAAAAACTCCAAAAGCAGGTAAAGGTGGTTTACAAAGAATATATCGATCCATTAATTCACATGATAGATACATTGATACGACAAGCATTCAAGCAATTACACACACACATTACGCACACGTACATGTAATCAAGAGCTTATATGTGCCTTATGAGCTTATTTGTTCTTCGGCTTATATTTCATAAGCAGAAATCAAATAAGCTCATAAGCCCAAATATAAGCTTAAACAAACACCCCCATAGTTTAAGGATGATTAACCCCAAGATTCATCGTAGGGGACATTGCTGATTTGCACATTGTCTGAGTTACTGCAATTCATAATTTTCAGCTTAGAATTGCACTATTCGGCAGTCTAGTTCCTTAACTCATCGACAATACAAGGTATGTATTCTACGGACTGAATAATCTCAGACATGCCAAAAGTTGAATGTATGGTTAACCTGACCCTCAGGCTGAGACAAAACTCCAATTTTGAAGTTACAAAAAAAAGAGTTCATCTAACCAACCATCCAACCCTGAGAAGTTGGAAAAATACTAAATCCTAGTTCCGTTAACATTTTTTGCTTCTATGCTACGGTTCAGTGTGTGCACCAATAACACGAATCCTACATGAAGGCAATAAATTTTTTGGTATAAAGTTCGTACGTGAAGGTAACGACAAGGACATCAATAAAATTTCACTCGTGTGACGCAAGCAAAACTAACGGCAAGTCCAATCCATGTCAACTTTGTGCTATCACACTTCGCTTACCATATCTACTCATACGCAAGCAATTCAAATTCATCACAAATACTAATTAAACTATGATTATCACCATCACTTACATCACATACACTGGCCAACATTATAAATTTTCCAAAATTAGGTACAACACAGCATTCATACCACACTACACATACAAATATCAGGCAACCCCACAGCAAATCTCAAACATCAATAGCAATTAAATCTAACTACCGCCAATTTCTCAAATTCACGCAAACCAAATCACTAAAAAAGTTACTAAACCCTAGGATCACATAACCTACAGGGATAAGATTCGAAACACATTCAGATTCAAAACCTCATGTTTCCATAAACTCCTAGAAATCAATACAAAGCAAACACCAATGCTGCAATGCATCAATCTCGCACCAAATTAACAACCACGTACCTAAACCACTGCCAATTAATCGAATTCCAATCAAATAACGAAAAATGTAATACTAAGCCTGAATCATATTTCATTCATTAAATTCTAAACCCTAACTTCAACTAATTCTAGTTCCTTCACTCTAATAACAACAAAATCAGCATTAATTCCCATAAATTCCTACAATCTAATTCAAATATCACCACCACAACATCAAATTAAACACAAAAAGCCGGAAAATAACGCAACGAGATCTAAATAACACTAATGCACCAAATCAACACCTAATAGCACAAAATCAAGTTCAAGCTAACCGAAAAGCGCGAAAACGATACAAATCAACACACAACGAGATGTATATAACAAAAAATGTACCAAATAAATTTTACTAGCTTCACTTCCTAAAATCAAAAGCTCCTTAGCAGCCAACAGATCCTCCATCAACAACAACAACGACTTATAGCTTTCGTCACTAATCGAATCCTTTATATCACGAATCTCCTCAAATAACGGACTTAAAAGCTTCAACCGTCTCGATAAGTTAAAAAACTGTTTCCTAACGGTGTAACGGTAATCCGTTATAGCTGATATCTCAGATATCATGTCAATTAGCTTCAGTACGACACCGTTTTTAGCTACTACTACTGGTTGTTGTTCTTCCATAATAACTTAATTAATAAAATAAAATAAAAGATCTGAAGGAAATGAAATGATTATATATAGGTGTGTTGGGAGATGCTAGAGTGACGGTGACGGTGACAGGGAAGATCTGAAATGATGGGGAAAGTGAATAGATATGGAAATGAAATTGGTGTGAGTGTGTGTGTTTTGTGTGAGTTGGGAGGTAACTGTGGTTGAGTTAAGGGGTGATGATGAGGATGATGATTGTGTAATTGACTAAATTTAGTTAAGTATTAGCTGGAAGTGAGAAAGCAAATGTTTCTTTCATTTTGGTCTTCGGCTTAAGCGGCTGAGTCTTTAGATTAGGTTGGGGCCAAATTTGCATGTTTGGTCTGTGTGGTTTGGGTAAATTGCATGTTTGGTCTTCGTCTTTTTGAAAGTGCGGTGAATGTCTTTATTTTGAACTTTGAGCATATTCGGTCTCTGACTAAAGTTAAATGACTAAAATACCTTCCACCTTCTTCCTTCTTTGTTTTTCCTTAAGTTTATCCTTTTTTGTAAACAAATTTTATCATATTTAAACCCTTATATCCAGAAATTCATCATATTTGAACACTCTTTTATCAAATTCGATCAACTTCATTTGTCGAATTCAAACATTCTCATATGTAAATCAGACATCATATTTTATAATTCTATTTAAATCCAAAGCAAAACAAAACTATAACTAAAAACCATTATCCAACTTTGTTTGTTGGTTTACCTTAAAATCAAAATCAATGTTTTAATGAAACCAAATAATACATTTTCCTTTACTTTTCAACAGACTTAACGAGATTGTGAAAACAACACATTCAAATCAAAATCATTAAGTACATTATATACTAACACAATATTCATTGATTAATCTACATTATCCTTCTATTTCAAATAGAATTGACAATATTTATACATGTAAACACCACAAAAAATTGTACCAAAACAGGAATACAACATTTTAATCATGTTCATAACTTACTCATCTTAATCGGTCCCATTTCTTTAGCTTTAGCCCTCAACAAATGTTTCTGAACCTTTCGATGCTTTTGATATTAGTGGGTGTTTGTATAAGGTGTTCTCGGCATCAACACTACTAATATAATCACCACCCGATATGATAATATCCTTTGACTGATATTTAATCGTGATGTACTAATTTGGGTGTTTAACCGCTAACATTCCAGAATGAAACCATCTGTTTGTAAAAGCCTTAGTGTTGGGTCTATTATTGATTTGATGATACAAAACAAGAAGAATGAAACATGAAGGGCTTAAAGTGAGAAGAAGGAATTCTACAAAAGATGGGAAGGACTTGCTTGCAAAAGAAGTTTTATTTATTAGTCCTTCGTAGTATTTTGTAAACCCTAATATCTCTCTATATAAAGAGATCAAGGGTGTAGGATTTTATTAATTCAAGTCTTCCATAATGTAGTCGACTAAAAGGTTTGTGTGTGTGTAACCTAGGCGTAGAAGATAAACGCCTAGGGTTTATTAATGTTTAGTTAGAGTTAGTTGGTTAGTCAGCCTCAAGGTCGTTCTACCTTGATCAAGTAGAATTGGGGTTGTAGATGTTTGTATGTTAGAGATGATAATGAAAAACCTTGTTGATAACATTGATGTTCTTATTTATTATTCCGCTGCATGTTATTCAATGTTATTGTTCCTAGATAATTAAAGGTTTAACAGCCTGGAGCCCGTAACGATCAAGGAGTGCTGGGTTCCTACATGTGGTATCAGAGCCTGGGGCTCGTGATATCTAGGATTTTTCAAGGTTTCTATTGTCGAAGAAAGCATGTTTGAAAAGGAACAATTTGTTTTTAAAGGGATATTTAAGATAATCGTTTTTAAAGGTTTCGTAATTTATGGTGTGCTGTGATAATGAGAATTTACTTGGCAACAAATCATCATGGATCAGTGAATTAATCTGCTTGTCGTGTTCTGCCAAGTAGGATACGTGGAATAATGATCCCCAAATAACCTCGTACCATGTCAATCTTTGGAGCATTAAAATTGGTTTGTCGTTTGTTACAAGTAATTGTCAGTGGTCGAATAATATTTTAAAGTTTAATGGGACGGTGAATCAATATCATTAATTGGTTTAGCGACAACATTATTAAAAGATTGATGCATTCGTTTGTATGGGATTTATTTGTCGTTGGATTCATTGGTTAAGATTCAATCATGGGACGGTGCAAAATACAATCATGGATCGAGTGGTCAACTGTTGATGTTATTAAATTCGTTAATGGTATTTGTTACTTGAAGGTCAAACCGAGCACATGGGTCGAATATTAAATCAAGGTATATATCACGATTCGTTTTTATTAATCTTGGATTCGGACTTATTATTTTTAGGATCATGCTTGGTATATTCATATAAGATTCGCTTTTGGCAAAGAATAAAAGATTCGAAAGTAGTGAGAATATTAAATTGGATAAGTTGATTGTGGGTCATGAGCAGAGTTAGTGAAAGAGTGTTTCACAAGATTTTGCTGCGTATATTTTTCTAAAGTACTGATCTCGATATTTGAAAGTACTGATGCTCTTTTAATCAAAGTACTGCCTGTAATTGTTTTCAAAGTACTGCTGCGTCTTGCTTCAACGTACTGCTATTATTGAAACTTCTCAAGAGTACTGCTGTTCAAATTTATCAAAGTACTGTTGCTGCGTTTCAAGGTACTGCTCCATGGTTTTAAAGTACTGCTCACTATTACAAGGTACTGCTGCTCGTTTATCCAAAGTACTGCTCGAGATATTTTTCAAAGTACTGCTCTTTCTCAAAGTACTGTTCTTTCAACATACTGCTGCTCCAAGGTACTGTTTATTGCAAAGTACCGCTGTGATTTATAAGAGCTTTATGGTTTAATATATATGCATGGTTTACGAGTAGTAAGGGGAAGTACATATGCTTAAGTCGAGATGAGTTTGATTGGTTTTTGGATTACACACACAGAAGATTATTTGGTACACACAGGAAGAAGTTTTGTTCTTAAAGTTTTTAAAAGGCTTGTTATTTGGTTCATCTGATTAATTGATTACGAAGAAGGTTGAATATCATCTATTTGATATTGTAGTTGAGTTTCACAGGTGCGTGTTCTTATCATATCTCAAGGTGGGTGTTACACTTTGAAGATAACTTGTTTGTGCGTTAAAGAAGTGACAAAGACTTGATAAATCTAGCCAAAGAGTGTGATTTTTCTTATGATGCTCTATGCACACATTGGCTATCACTTAAAGGAGTTACATTGTAGTGCTCAGTGTCTCATCTAGTTGAGGATTTATCAAGAGGTTGCGGTCTACTTATACTTTTTGTGCTTCTAGTATGAGTTTGGAGTCACGTGGATAGTGCAAGATATAAGACGCAAGTTTGGGAAATTCAACTTCTTCATCAAATTCGTTATACTAAGTTTTCTTCATCAGTGATCATTACAAGGAGTCTACAGAATTGAAGATTCAAGAGATGGTTAACATATTGATTTCAGGGGAAGTATCTTATGATATGTTTAATCATTTGATGTTCATGCACCACTCAAGGGGAAGTTGTGGATTCTTACTATTGCTGATTATTATTACTACTGATGGTTTAGATTTCTATTGTTTTGGATTCATTTTTCGTAAGCATTTTGGTGTTCTTCATGGAGGGCAATTTGAAACATTGGAAGGCTTTGATTAGAAGTGTGATATTGGTTCGTGGTGGTCAAGATCATTATTTGTTGATAACAAAAAGGGGAAGAGATTTTGAAGAGATGTTAGAGTGGCATTGCATGAATCAAGGGGAAGACAAGATTGTTTCATTCATGGTGAGATTTTATCTCAACTTCTCTACTTCGTCTATGGAAGTTCGTACAAGAAGGTGTTTGTTTTGTCATCATCAAATAGGGGAAGATTGTTGGGTTGGTTTGATTATTGATTTGATGATACAATATACAGTGAGAATGACATGAATGTGGCTAAAGTGGAGAAGAGGAATTCTAGCAATAAGATGGGTAATGGACTGCTTTGAAAAAGATAGTTTTATTACTTAGTCCTCGTAGTAATTTTTGTAAACCCTAATTATCTCTTCGTATATAAGATGATCTAAGTGAGGGTACGCGGTTTTATTAATTCAAGTCTTCCGTTGTGAATGTAGTCGGATATAAAGGTTTGTGTGTGTAGTAGACCTAGCGTAAGGAAATAAACCATAGGGTTTTTAATGTTTAGTCTTAGAAGTTAGTTGGTTAGTCAGCCTCAATATGGTCTTTACTTGATCAAGTAGAATTGGGTTTGTATGAGTTTGTATGTAGAGATGATAATGATATAATACCTTGTTTGAACATTGAATGGTAATTGTGTCCTATTTCTTACTTATTCCCGGTCACTGTTCCATTTTATCTAATATGTTATTGTTTCTATAAGATTAAGATTTAATAACCGTTGCTTAAGCGCCGTGGGATCAAGCCCGTACCTTTCTCTCCGATCATAGGGAGTGCTGGGTACCTAGCCTTATGTTAATTTGAGTAGGCAGATGCGGGCTTTTTTTTTCTAAGAGGGGTGAAGATATAGACGTGGTGTGATCGGTATTGGGTGTGTGATTAAATATACTCGTTTGTCTTGGACTATGGTATGTCAGTATGGAAGTTACGTGAGATGAACTAAGGTACAATCGATGTCTTTGTTTTTTTCGATTTCCTCAAAATTGTGGGAATAGCAATGTGTGTTGCCTGAGCAGGTCCTTAGTTAGATCGTATAATCTGCATAGTAACAAAACTCATAATAGCAACGAAGAAGCAAACATAAGAGATTAGAAAGTATGAGAAAGGAAATTTAGGGGTGTCTCACAAAGTAGAGGGGGTGGAGGTACCCGTTTGTACTTTGTGCTATTTTGCATATTTCTAGTTTTTTTTTTTCTATATTTTTATTTAGTCTCTTGTTATTCTTAGTCGATTTTTTTTTTTTTTTTTTTTTGCTACCTTTTTACCTATTTTGTATAACACTCGCCCTAATAAAATACCATCAAATTGGTATTTCATAACTATATCATATCACCGACGTAATCACAAAGCCTGATCTTAGGATTTTTAGTTACTCAAATTGACTTCTTCTACATATGTTATTAGTCGGTGGTGACGATCCTGAGACATCAGGTTTAATTGTGTGTGTGTGAACTATACAAGACGTCAGACTGTGGTAACGCCTTAGGTACTTTGTTGAAACGATCTTGCAATTCATTTTAAGTGGGTAGGTGTATAGTTGGATTGTAGGGTTGAGGTCCTCTTCGCGCGCTCCCCTTTGATACACATCGAGATAGAACATTTGTAGGTGTTTTGGTATGATACCATGAGTTCTGCTATTGTTATGTTAGAGGTATTCATCCCAATTGATAATGCAAATAACTCGTTGACACAGAGTTGCACGGTTAATGGAACATCGGATTTGTGGCAATGGATTCTGAAGGTAACATAATATTTTTTAGAGTAATCTGATTCCAGGCGTTTGTATTGTCTAATATCTAAAATCGCTGGATTTCATATGTCCCAGCTATAAGTGAGGGTAATACTTAGACCAGGAGTGTGCTAGACACTTGAGAACGCCGGCGATTTGGTTGGCACATTTGGGGGGTTGGTGATAAACCAAATTCTTCCTTAGTAAAGGTATGCATGCTTTAAACGTTTAGAAAGTGACAGCGGATAGGCTATGAGGGGATCGATATCCTTAAGGGGTGGATCGTGCTGGTACCAACAGGCGAGTTCTGACGCTTACAGTACGTCTATAAGTGTNTTTTTTTTTTTTTTTTTGAAAAGAGAACTTCATAATTAAGTATTAGCTGGAAGTGAGAAAGCAAGTGTTTGCTCATTTCGGTCTTCGGCTTAAGCGGCTGAGTCTTTGGATTAGGTTGGGGCCAAATTTCATGTTTGGTCTATGTGGTTTGGTCAAATTGCATGTTTGGTCTACATACTTTTGAAAGTGCAGCGAACGTTTCTGTTTTGACCTTTAACCTGCATATTCAGTCCTTAACAAAAGTTAAATGACTAAAATACCTTAACCTTCTTCTTTCTTCGTTTTTTCTTAAATTTATCCTTATATCCAGAAATTCGTCATATTTAAACATTCTTTTATCAAATTCGATCAATTTCATTTGTCGAGTTCAAACAATACTCATATGTAGATTAGACATCATATTTTATAATCCTGTTTAAATTCCAAGCAAAACAAAACTATAACTAAAACCATTATCCAACTTTGTTCGCGTGTTTACTTTAGAAGCAAAATCAATGTTTTATTAAAATCTACTAATACCTTCTTCTTTACTTTTCAACAAACTTAACAAGATTGCAAAAACAACACATTCAAATCAAAATCATTGAGTAAATTATATACCAACACAATATTCATTGACTAATCTATATTATCCTTCTATTTCAAATAGAATTGACAATATTTATACATGTAAACACCACAACAAATTGTACCAAAACAGGAATACAACATTCTAATCATGTTCATAACTTACTCCTCTTAATCAGTCCCATTTCTTTAGCTTTAGCCCTCAACAAATGTTTCTGAACCTTTCGATGCTTTTGATATTAGTGGGTGTTTGTATAAGGTGTTCTCGGCATCAACACTACTAATATAATCACCACCCGATATGATAATATCCTTTGACTGATATTTAATCGTGATGTACTAATTTGGGTGTTTAACCGCTAACATTCCAGAATGAAACCATCTGTTTGTAAAAGCCTTAGCATCTGGTTTCGGGTTTTATAAGTTCCCTTTTCATTATGATGTTTCTACGAAACACGATTTTACCAACTGTGGTCCCTTTTGGTAGGACATGTTTCATTGCATAGGTGTCAACAAAATCAAGAACTTCCGAGAGCAGTGTACGCGACCCCTTGGTGAGCAGTGTGTGGGAGATAGTAAGATGAAGATAAAGAATGAGAACTTATTTTTGTAGATCTACATGGGTTGAAGATGTAAGTCATATTTGGGGATTCGGGGTTTGGTAGTCAGATCTAAGTCGGATTTAAAGAGAAAAATAAAAGTAGGGTTAAGCATGGTCCAACAACCGGATCGGGCCGACAAAAACCGAACCTGGCCGAAGACCAATTTGGCTCCAAAAACAGATCGAGGACCGGACCTAAATGTGTTCCATCCGAATCGGTCAGTCCGGTCCAACAAAACACATTAACGAGTTCTGTGTAATACCGGACTGGACCGAGGACCGAATATGATTAAAAGGGTGGACCGAAGATCAGACCGAAATACGTTCTGTTCGGGCCGGTTTGGGCCGGTTTGTTGGTTCGGTTCAGTCCACTGTCCATTATGCTCAGCACTAGATAAAAGAAGTTGAATATAAAGAATTTGTGTGGTGTGAAAGACATAGAGGTGAAAGAGAATAATGAATTCATGTATGTGTTTGTAATGTGTTTTATGTGTTAAATAAATTTAGATAAATGGTTGAATATTATGAATTTTGTTTTATGATAAAATAACAAATTAAAAAGAAATTTATGGGAGAAGAAAAGAGGGTTGTTTTTATCATTTAACTTTGGTTATGTACTGAATATGAAGCCCAAAGTTTGAAATAAGGACATTCATTGCACTTTTGAAAGGATGGGGATTAAACATATATTTTGGCCAAACCACATGGACCAAAAATGAAATTTACTTAACTTTTTAAAGATTAATGATTACTCCCTCATAACGACGATGATTCATAGTAGTGTTAATTTTTGTGTGTGTAATTTTTCTTTTTATATTTTAAACAACTAAAACGACGTATATCGACTTTAAAGTAATGTGATAACGCGAATATGTTAGATCAAAATTTGACATCTATAAAATTGGTAAGAATAAACTTATCCAAATACCCTGAACTCTGAGTTGATAGTTTGAAACCCAATTTTCGAATTGGGCCTCAAGTAGTTAATAGTTGTTGCAAATTAAATAATCTGTTAAATCGAAACACGACAATAAACACCCTTTACAATGGAGAATGGACGTATTGTACATTTAGTGATGATGATATAAAAAGGATTCTGACCTAATTATAAGAGGCCTACGGTACAAATGTTACCTTATACATGAGATAGCTAGGAAAATGGTCGAAAACGGTAGTATATACACTTTAGTTAGGTCATTGATAGTTGGTTTAAAGACTATATTTTCATAGATAACATGAATAAGAAAACTCTCATATGTTTACTCATCGTTAGGGATGGCAACGGGGCGGGGAATGTCGGGGATTGTACTTCTCATCCCCATCCCCGTCCTCATCCCTATTGGGGAATTGCTTTACATCCACATCCCCATCCCCAATAGGGATCGGGGATCCCCGTGGGGATTCGGGGTTCTCCACCTTTATGAAATTACCTAAGAATTCCACCAAACTCGTCAAAATATACATAATTTTGACTCATAAAGTACCTCAACAAATGTACATCGCACATAGTTATATTAATTACCATTTCAATTCAATTTTAAAGCATCGTAAACATTGTAACATCAAATATAATATAAAAACAATATGTATCATATGTGTTTATTCGAACAAAATAGGTAAGTAATAAGTAATTGGTACTTATACTTCTAAATCTAAATGTGTTTGATCCTATAAATATCACATATGCATATAAACATACATGTCGATACTCATAAACATATTTACATGTACATATATGTTAGGTCACCATGTTATAGCATAAACAACCAAAGATACTTGTATGAATAAGAAACAAGAATAGAGAAGAAGAAGAATAATAATATGGAAGGAACTCTACTAATGATATGATAAATATGATAGTGTATTATGAGAACCAACAAGCCTTAAGGAAGGCTTACACATTGTATTTATAGGGGAGTCCAAGGGTCTCAAGTTTCATCTCCATACTTTACACTACTAGCCCTTGGACTTCCACTTGTAGTAACATTACATCATAAACTTTCATAACAAAATGATTAAATATAAAACATAATAACTTTAACTCGCAACCTATCATAAACTAATGACCGACACTTGAATA
>LBNU01021603.1:6490-36548 GCA_014162995.1 Artemisia annua | reverse complement strand
TTTTCTTTATTACCAAAATTGTTTTTCAAAAATATATAATATGTTTATATAATTAAATAAACTTTTTATTAATTAATTAAATACCCCTTTGATCATGAGATGTATTAAGCACTTGTTTATTCATACCTTAAGTGATTAAGTTGGATATAATGATATAAACTAGCTTAATACTTGTTTACGTAGTAATCTTACGTTTAATGATTTTACATTTTGTGATCGTCAAAACGTAGAGATATCGGAAAATATAAATAACGTTTTTACGCATTATTTATGTCAACAGAAAATTTTTATTGTGGAGTGATCTTGCCTCGTACAATCGAGCAAGATGATCTCAAATCTCCTTTGCACTTTTCTTCTCCTCTATACTTGACAAGACTCCATCTGCTAATGCCAGATGAAGATTTGCAACAACATTTCCGTCCATCTAGTCCCAGTTACTGTCATCCGTGACCTCAGCTGGCCTTTCGTCAATGGCCGCTAAACATTTATCCTTTTTAAGGATAGCCTTCATCTTTAATTTCCACAACGAGAAATTATTCTCATTGAATTTTTCGATTTCAAATTTTGCTGCCATTGCTACAATCACAATCTACTTTTCGACAAAACTATTATTTGTTAATAATAGTAACGAACACCTTCTGAGTGAGTATAATCTTATTTATCTTTTGATGTGCAGGGTCCACTAATTAGTGGCAACCACAGAGCATACGATAAATAATTATACATACACCCAACCTTAGCTCTTGATACCACTTGTTAAGAAAAGTGACACCAGACTGAAGCAAACCCACAACTAAAATATGAAATACCAATAAAAGATGACACACGGATATAACGTGGAAAACCCCAAAAGGGTAAAAACTACGGGCAAGGAAAGATACGTTCCACTATGTAAACCAGGAGTTACACCTTCTCTCTAGTTACAAAGATAATACAATTATTTATCTCTTGTAACTAAGAAATACTAAACTCTCTTCTATTACACAAGAACTACTAGGAGAAAGATATCAAGAAAGAATGAGAAGTGAAAATGGGATGTGTAAATGAAGCTGTAGTTCATGCCTTTTATAGGCAAGTTGGTTTGCATAATACGTCATGTATGACCACATATTTTCAACTTGACATTCCAACTTGCAAGATTCCATATCTTATCCAAAAGATACACCGTATCTATCCAACATTTATCACCTTCATTTTATTTTTTTATTTTAGAACGATAATTTTAACTATCTCATAATATTTTTACCCTAAATCTAGCTCACACATCCTAAGGAGTACTTGAACCCACAACCATTTGGTTGGGGAGCTTCTCAAACAACATGGGGTACCATTGACATGACAAGTCCTGTGGTTCGGTTGTATGTATTTCATGCTGTTTGTGCAACAAACTACTTCAATAACTCATGTCCGATTAATTATATGGTATTAAAATACATTGATTTAGTTCACGAAACACTTTTACTTAGTTGTTAATTTTATTTGTGATGATACTAGACGTTCATATGTGTATGCTTATGATTATATATATGGCTAGGGTGACATTAGTTGAACTGTACACCTCTCTAGCTTGGGTAAGAATGATAAGTCGATAACAGTTCATGTCTGTCTTCTTTCTTTATTTTTGAATAATCACATTACCTATTTTCTATACGACATATACATACAACTAAAAAAAGCTCAAGACGATGTCATTGTTAGTCGACATATTGTATGGCCATGTTGGCCCGTTCATTATTTATCATGGGCTTAACCCACATTAATTAGCTTACTTCTAGACTAATCTTATGTATCTATATATTGTTACGATGTTTAATGTGAAATCAGGCAATTCATTAGTCATATGTGGATTATTTGAATGCATTTGCACCTGGATACCACAGTCGAGATATAATGCATATGTCGAGTTATAGTAGGACTAGTATTTAGATTTTATTCTCTAATCCTTATAGCCAAAAGTTCTTTGTAGATCTAACTTTTACTATAGAACTCATCAAGCAATCTTAACCACTCATTTTTTTTTATCAAAATGAAAAAATAAACTTCCACCGTTTTTTTAAAATTTAAATATTTCGCAAACCGTAAATCATCAAGCTACAAAAAAATACCATCGCGACGAGAATTAAATTATCTTTCTATAGACATGCATTGTTATATACTTTCGACAAACTTTTTTTTCGATGAACTTTATTTTTTTCGCCCAGAAAAATCATATATGATTCGTAAGAATCATATTTGATTCGATTTTAACAAATCATATATGATTCTTACGAATCATATATGATTCGTAAGAATCGAATCATATATGATTTTTACGAATCATATATGATTTTTTACGAATCATATATGATTTTTACGAATCATATATGATTCTTTCTGGGCGGAAATTAAAAAAAAAAATTTGTCGAAAGTATATAACAATGCATATCTATAGAAAGATCATTTAATTCTCGTCGCGATGGTATTTTTTTTGTAGCTTGAAGATTTACCGTTTGCAAGATATGTTGTTTTGAAAAAAAATGTGAAAAATATAAATGAGTGGCTATGATTGGTTGATAGGTTTTATGGCATGTATGAGTTCTTTATCGATCTCAACTCAATCCCTATATATAATGTCCCGTCAGCTCCCAGTATCCCTCAAACAAGCAAAAACCCCATACGATACTTTTGAGTTTTGATAGGGATACCATCGTTCTATACATCATTTGTTTGGCTATTATAAGGTAAAACATCTACTTGTTATACTTTGAATTTTTAATTAAGATTTTCAATGTGTTAGGGTTTATCTTTATTCTTTAATGTTATAATTTATTAGGTAGCGTGATATCAGTAATATGTCAAGTTCTTCACTCTATATATGCACTGTGGAAGATGTCTATGGCATCGATTACGGTTGTTTTACTCACATATTTTTCTTTAAAGGGGCCTTTTTTTAATTACGGCCCAGGGCACCCAAAATCCCCGGGACATACCTGGTTATTACTTCGAAACTCTTGTTCCTTAAACCGATATGATTTTTGTGTTTAAAGTTTGTACTTGCGACAATTTTTGTATGCGAATCACTTGTTACTCTACATTATGGACTTGTTGTAGGTAGTTTATAAGTGGTTGTTAAATTAAATACAAAACGAGGTTGCATATGAAGATTTTTAGTGTGCATAGCATCCTCTTTTTTTTACTTCATATTAGATCTAGTTGTGATATTAATTCCAGTTTAGGTCATTAATACATGACATGGATCCTGTTTTTTTTTCCCAATAGGTTAGCAGCTTGCTGCATGGGAGGTTAAAGTGAAAAAAACTTAGGGTTTGTCCATTCTTCCGAGGAAGTCATATGGGTAAGGGTCCGGCCAAACGAAAGCGCCAAGAACGAGTAAAAGGGAGTGATATGGGTAAGGGTGCGGCCAAAAGAAAGCGCCCCTGTGTTGAATCGGAAGGATTTTCCGATGATGATAGGAGGAAGACTTCAGTCCCCTGTGTTGATGGGAGGGAGGTTTCACCCACAACTGTTGAAATGATCACTTCTTTTGAGTCGGCGGATTCACTCCTTCCTTCTAGGAAGGAGGATTCAACCCCCCGTGTTAAATGGAAAGGATTTTCCTATAATGATGAGAACGAGCCTTATGTTAAATGGGAAGGATCTTTAAGTAAGGGTTGGGAGGATTCAACGCTCCGTGTTAAATGGAAAGGATTTTCCTATAATGATGAGAATGAGCCTTATGTTAAATGGGAAGGATCTTTAAGTAAGGGTTGGGAGGATTCAACGCTCCGTGTTAAATGGAAAGGATTTTCCTATAATGATGAGAATGAGCCTTATGTTAAATGGGAAGGATCTTTAAGTAAGGGTTGGGAGGATTCAACCCCTCGTGTTAAATTTAAAGGATTTTCCTATAATGATGAGAATGAGCCTAATGTTAAATGGGAAGGATCTTTAAGTAAGGGTTGGGAGGATTTAACCCCCCGTGTTAAATTTAAAGGATTTTCCTATAATGATGAGAATGAGCCTTATATATTTTAGATGGGAAGGATCTTTAAGTAAGGGTTGGGAGGATTCAACCCCCCGTGTTAAATTTAAAGGATTTTCCTATAATGATGAGAATGAGCCTTATGTTAAATGGGAAGGATCTTTAATTAAGTAAGGAGGATTCACCCCCTAGGAAACGAGTTGAATTGATCAGATCTTCTGCTGATGATGGTGAACCAGGTACCAATTAAGAATTCAATGCTTAACTTCCTCCTTTTTATATTTCTCTCATTAATGCTATTGTATGTGTCTTGACCCCTAAAAAAACAATCAAGTTTTACTTGTTTGCTCTGAGTTATGCTCTTAATTTTGAGTACTTTACTGCCCTCCCCTATATACATGTGCAGGGGAATGCTTTACGAATTTTAAATGATAACAAGTGTTTGTTTGGTTTGACAAGTATACCAGATGGAGGAAGGGTCAATAGAATAGTGTAAACGATAAATTTGAGAAACCATGGCATTTTTCCAGGATGAGATCTCATGGTGGTTTGATAATAAAAACATTTGGCCTTTTCAAATGTTCCTTACCCTTATTTTGACCATTATGAATGTTCGTTCCTTTAAGTGAACACTTGCTTAAAGTTCATTACCTTTTTATACATTTTCATGTATGCGTTAATGAGGATCTTGAAACACGAATGGACTACATAATTCAGAATTGTATATAGACTTTTTGTTTGATGGTCTTAAAGTCGTAGAGTGTAGTTATCTGATTTATTCAAGCTATTCTTGTGAATGTTTTGATTGTCTTGTTTTAGTTGGATTGTGACTAAAGTTTTTGGTTCCCCAAAGTTCTTGGTCTTTGATTGTTCATATTCATAGTCATTTTTTTCCTGAGTCATGTCATTGATTTTTCTTATGGGAAAAGTCCAAAAATGCATAACATGTTAGTTTTGGTGTATGGAAATGCATAGTGTACTAATTTTATGGGAAATTTTTTTTTATTATTTTCCGGTTGGGCAAAGTCCAAAATTTCATATGTCCCAATATCACTAATCTGTTGATGTGTTACCTTACCCTCTTAGCTTGGAAAACCGATTTTTTTTCTTTATTTTTAGTTGCTTATGTGGCATTTCAGTACTTTTCTTTATTTTTTTTAATGTTATAGGTGAACGTTTAGAGTCGAGAATTTTGCCTCAGTCAATCCAACCATGCTGATTTCAGGATGGGTGAAGCAAGCAGCTGGGACACTTAGATGGTTAAGAACATGATCTTTTCCGGTGACTTGTTCCACAACTATTCAAAAGAATCTAGAGAAATGATACATAGGCCTAAAAATAGACCTAAAAGTGGACCTAAACACATGTGGCATGATCCTGATGGGTTGTTAAATAAGTGGGTCCCTGTCTGCAGCCATCAGGATCATGCCACATGTTTTTAGGTCCACAATTAGGTCTATTTTTAGGTCCATGTATCATTTCTCAAGAATCTATTCAATGTTAGAAAATTGTTTAGAACCAGAACTTTGGTTTCTTGTTGGAACCAGAACCATTGTTCTCATTAGAACCACGTTTCCAGACCAATCTTATGTATCTATATATCGTTACGATGTTTAATGTGAAATCAGGCAATTCATTAGTCATATGTGGATTATTTGAATGCATTTGCACCTGGATACCACAGTCGAGATATAGTGAGTGGTTGGTTGTTTTGGAAGATGTTTCTTTTAATAAATTAAGAGTATTCGGTCAATATCTTGAAACATTTCCCATTTATATCATTCAAATTCCTAATGGAGAGGAAGTTACCCGATTTGTCCACGTGAGTACGTGACCAAGCAAGTGGTTGCATACGATAGTGTTTGATCGATCAAGAAGCAACTACTATATATATTAGCGCCAGGACGAATGAAAATTAAGTTCGAAAGTCAAAGGTTGACGCAAGCAATTATGTGAGTAATTCATAGGCTAATTATTCTACAAATGCGGAATATTATTGCTTGTATGACAAGCCAAAAGTTGACATAAGATCAACCTTATTTCAGCAATTTGAACCTTGAGTGGTCTATATTGACGAGATTTTATTGGGTTACCTGCTCCTAGAAGAGAGCTTCGTAAAGATATATTACGTATAAAAAACGGAGCTTCGATCATGTAAACGCAATAGCGAGTCTCCAAAAAGTGTTCGGAGATGAAACTTAATGAAAGAAAAGTGCGTCGAGTTTGTCCCATATCAATGGATGGACAAACTTTTGATATGTTTATAAGTAAGAATGTAGAGGAGTAGAGTTCCTTTATAATCTTGCACAAATGCCGAGCTCTCATGATACGCGAAAATCGAACTCTTCCTGTAAGTTGGAGGCTTGACATTTCGTTTAAGTTGGCAACTTGACGTTTCTGCCACATTATGGGCAAGTTTTTGGTATCTTATATATGATCTACATTTTCGTTTATTTTTTTCTTTTTAGTTGTTCTTATGTGTTCTTATGATCTACATTTTCGATTAGTCCAAGCATGTGACCATGCAAGCGGATGATAAGATTAATAAGAGACCGGAAGAATGAAAATAAATCAATTTTGTCAGTGATTCATAGGCAAGTTATCCCACAAATGTGGAATGTTGCTGCTTATATAACTGATAGGCCAAGGTTAACATAAGATCAACCTTAACTTTTAGGTCCCATAAATTTCATCAGCTTTGAACACATATAATTATAAACTAGCGTGACCTATATTTTTATTGGGTTACATGCTCCTCGAAGTGAGCTTCGTAAAAACAAAGTTGTTGTAAATGCAATATTGAGTCCCCAAACACCCAAAGAAGTGGTCGGATATGAAACTTAATGAAAGAAAAGTGGGTTGAGTTTGTCCCACATTGACGGATGGATAAACTTTTAATATGTTTATAACCAAGAATGTAGATGGGCAGTCATAAATCCTTTATAATCTTGCACAAAGGATATGGTAACTTTAGTGGAAGATACGGTTGAACTCTGTCATGAAAGTTGGCATTGTCGTTTCTACCACATTATGGGTAAGTTTTTGGCATCTTATCATCTACAATTTTTTTTTTAGGAAGAGTTCTTGTGTGTTATTGAGTCTCAGACTTCCAGTAATTTTTATGCGCCGCAATCTTGTATCAAACATTTTCCCAACTTTAACCTTAACTACTTGTGATGCATCAAGGTGTTTGGACCAAACAGTTTGGTAGGTATGAATCTTCAAATATAACGTCTGAGTAAAATATAAACTAAATTACCAAAGTCTACTCCTACCAAACCAAATAACTAAAATTGACGCTATCTTTTCGCATTATAAAAATGGACATGACGAACAAATACATTTGCTATCCAATCTAGTTTGCTCGCCACTTGTGTTTACCAAATTTGAGTTTTGCATTTTTAAGCCCAAACAATTCAAACACTTTATCTTAGGCATCAAAATGGAATTGGAATGAAGAGCAAAAGGATGGCGAGCAAAGTAATTTGCTTGCCACTTACATGTGTCACGACTTAGGCAACAAAATGGAAATGGAATGGACAGCAAAAAGGATCGCGAACAAAGTAATTTGCTTGCCACTACACATGTCACTAAAAGCAGTCTTTCAAACAATCTCCATAATATAGAGATCTGTTAGAGATGATTTTTCCTCTTTAAATAGTAAATATATCATATCATTACTACTTATAATAGCATTTCTCCAAAGAAACTTAAACCCACAAGCTATAGTTAGTGCCATCTAAATTTAATTTAAATTGTGAAACATACATAAAAGCCAAATTCGAGACTAGTGTCAAAAGACCAGACCAGTCAATCGAACGATCATAGACTAAAAAGATACTAACTTTCCACAATGTGGATTTGAAACAGGATACAAGTTTTATTTACAACGGCCATCACAATTCCAAAGTTTAAATTCAAACAACTGACCAACATATACTTTTAAAAGTAACTGCTATAGATTTCTTAACAAAGTTTTACATAACACCAATGTCTCAATTCATCGTATACTCCAATAGCCAAAACAACAGCAGAATAAGTAGAGGCTTACCGGTAATAGATTCAGCCCAAGCAGCCCCATACTTGATCATTTGAGATATGCAGAGAAATAAACATAATTCTGCAAACTAGATGCCTATTGGTGGTTTTTTGGCTTCTTTTTAGCAACATAATGCTTAAGGGATGACAGAAAGTTAAATCATTCCAAGTTAAAAATGCAAGAGTTTTACTACTTTATACATAACAATTGACATCGCAAGTAACCACATGATAACCAAGTAGTAATATAAATATTCTATATGTAAACAAAACCAAAGGAACATTATATAACGAAGTACTGTAACAAGGAATAAGATGACTGAATTCAGCCGTGACTAATGAAATTCCATAAACTTCAACACTCAATAACTCATAGTGATTCTTATCATTCTCATTTTAGTTTTTCTTCTCATTTGATCCTAACTCTTAATACTTAACCCCTAATATATAAAGTGCGCCAATATACATAAACCTCTTACACAAAACTATCACTAGCCAAAAGATATTAAAAGCAACATAGTAACCATTTCTCGACACATATTTAAACTTGGAAACTAACTTAACCCGTAAGATATATATAGCGCGCCCATATACAAATGCCCTGCAACATTAAACAACCACTAACCAAAAGATACTAAACCAGCATGTTACCAATTCTAAATTAACTTAAACATCGCCTCCTTCGAGATCATCAAAACCATCATTCTCATCACCAACAATCATCTTCCAAACACGGCTAACAAACCCCTTAACAACTTCATACTTGGAACACTTTTCACGTTCACGCATTTCATCAAACACGTGGTGTGCATCTTTTTTCTCTTCAGTAACCGTTGTTATCGCCAGCATTGGACGATCCGCTACTCCATTAGCCTTTTCGGGTGGTTCGTCATCTGTGAAGAAAGCTGATTCTGATTCGGTGTCTGAGTCACATGCGAAGGAGATGAAGAGTAGGTCTTCGGCCTGATCGGCGGGGATTATGCAGTTTGGTATGATTAATGGGCTGTATTTGTCGCCGTCGTAGTTATCGGAGTTCTTCATTGCTGGAATTTAGTTAGGGTTTTGTGTGTGTGTGTGTGTGTTTTTTTGTAAAGAGATGCAAAAATGAGTAATTGTTAACTGAGGTTTATGTTTCCCGCCTTTAAAATATTTAACTTTCTTCCAGTCTTTTTTATGGTTTTTGTTAGGGTTGTGCACGGTTCGGTTTGGGTCGGTTTCTGGCTAAAACCGAAACCGAAACATTCGGTTTTTATAAAATCCAAACCCGAAACCATTAGGTTTTTGACGGTTCTAAAAAAGTAAAAACCGAACCATCGGTTTATAGTTTTGGTCGGTTATTTTGGTTCGGTTTTTTCGGTTTTTTTTTCACCCCTGGTTTTTGTTATCAGTCCTTCAAATTAATATACTTGGGCACAAACTATACTATACTAATCCAAATTTAATATAAATAAGTCCATTAACAAGGACAACCGACTTTCGATTATACATACTCCAAATAATAAAGTGAACATTTGTTAGATATTTAAAGCAAAGGTTATAAATAACGTGAGGCGTGACGTGACGGCATGATCAAGCATCACGTCTTAGCAGTTAAGGCGAAGTTTTTGCGTTTATAAGGCGGCACAAAATATGAAAATATTTATATATTATATTATATTTCATAGATATCAAGTTTACAAAAAGACGTAGCATAATGCGTTATAACGTGTGGCGTGACGACATGACTAAGTCTCACGCCTTTGTGGGGCCATTATGAGGCCTTTGCGCGCCTTTTAGAACCATGATTTAAAGGCATCTACTATATGATGAACCTTTGTAAAGATTTATAATAGTGTCAGGTCATCCTACATTATTAATTCATAAACTTTTTTTCTTGTTATAAAGTATAAACCTTTCTCTACAATGTATAAACTTCTTAAAGCTTAATAAAAATTTCATTAAACATAAATGCATTAAAGTTAGAAGATGTTCAAGATGTTAGACTTTTCATTTTACATAAACATGAAAAACAAAAGGATAGACCTCTTTTTATTTTTCTTAGATCTTTACATAAACAACCATAGTAAATGCTATAAAATTTGATTTTAAGAAGTTGATGTTGAAAGAATACTATGATTGAATTGCTAATATAGTTTTTTTTTTTTTTTTTTTTTTTTTTTTTTTTTTTCTCAGAAAATTTAAACTAACAAACCCATGTACTACGATACTATTACTACACTGATCCCAAATAAATGTCAACATTCTATTTTGATTTATCCTCATTTCAACAAATCAAATGTCTTTTAATAATTAAATGAAATTTTACTGCTGCACATTGTGATAATACACTTTACATTGTTCTTGTTTAAAATAAAATAGTTTCTTACGTTGGCGTGACAATGTGAAACTACGTTCTTAGGAATAAGAATATTATTAGTTATGTAGAAGATAGTTAAAACATAATGCTTACCTTTTACGGGATTTGCTTCATCATAAGGATAAGCAACCATTTTATGTACTTTTAGTAATCAAACCCGGAACACAAATGACAAATGTAAGATCGAATAGTTGTTGGAAAGGTAATGTTTAATAACTACTATCTTGAAACATTGTGGCAGCATGATCCCGTTTAGTTCATTCAATTCTTAATGGATTGGAAGTTACCCGATTAGTCCACGCGACCAAGCAAGCGGTTGATACGATAGTGATTGATCGATCAAGAAGCAACTACTATCTACTCCATACATTATAGTCGGGATGTTTGAAATTTAAACCTAAAATAAAGGGTTGACACAAGAAATTATGTGAGTGATTCATAGGCAAATTATCCCACAAATACGGAATATTATGGCTAATTATACTATTGATTAGCGAAAGGATAACATAAGATCAACCCCAACCTTAGGTCCATAATTTTCATCAACTTTGAACACATATAATTATAAACTTGCATGTTCCGTATTGATGACATTTTATTAGGGTACATGCTCCTCAAAGAGCTAGAGGTTCGTAAAGATATATAGCTTGTCAAAAACGGAGCTGGTGTAAATGCAAGATTGAGTCTACAAAAAAAGTGTTGGGAGATGAAACGTAATGGGTTGAGTACTTGAGTTTGTCCCACATTGATAGATGGACAAACTGTTGATATGTTTTTAAGTAAGAATGTAGACATTTTGCTATAGTTCTTTTATAATCTTGCACAAATAACTTTCTATCTTGCAACGAAGATGTTTATGTAAGTTGGCTTTAAATGGTCGAACTCTACGGTGTAAGTTGGCATTGTTGTTTCTGCCACATTATGGGCAAGTTTTTGGCATCTAATAATTTACATTTTTGTTTATTGGATGATCCTTGACTAAAATATATTGACTTTCTAAAATGTGGATTTGAAACAGGATGCAAGTTCCTTCGTTCTTTACAACGCCATCACAATCATTTTCTTAGCAAAGTCTTACATAACACCCATATCCCAATTCGTCACATACTCCAATGGCGAAAACTACAGCAGAATCAAGAATACTACATACTAGTATACTACACAAAGGAATCAAGGTACCCATACTTCTGTCGTTTGTTATACTAAAAACTAGGATAAGTCCTGTCTAACACTCCAACATAAAGGGTTTCGTCATCTAGGCACTCCCGTTATTTCACCAAAGAAATCAATTTCTTGCCTCTTTTAAGAGTTTAAGTTGGTTTCATACACGTGCACGAAATCTGCAGGTTCAGCAACCACCAAAAACTGTGGGTTTGTAGAGAAACAAACTGACCCGACTGCACCCATGTTTCCTTTGAGTACTGAAACCGGGTCAGGAAAGTTTCGTAGGTCCCACGCTTTGCAGATAGGTAAACCGTGAACACGAATAAATTGCTGGTAATAATGGCAATAGATTCAACCCAAGCAGTCTCATACTTGATTATTTGAGATATGCAGAGAAATAAACATAATCCTTTTAGCAACGCAATGCTTAAGGGATGACAGAAAGTAAAATCATTCCAAGTTAGAAATGCAAGACTTTACTACTTTATACATTTAATTGACATTGAAAGTAACAACAAGATAACCAAGAAATATAACTATTCTATATGTAAACAAAACCAAAGGAACATTATATAACGAAGTAACAAGGAATAACATGACTGAATTCAGCCGTGACTAAGTTGAAATCCCAGAAACTTCAATATTCAATTACTCATAGTGATTCATATATCATGCTTAACAAGCTTTAGTTAATCTTAACTACCAATACTTAACCCCTAATATATAAAGCGCGCCCATATACATAAACCTCTAACATAAAACTATCACCAGCCAAATTATACTAAACCAACATAGTAACCATTTCTCGACGCGTATTTAAACTTAACCCGTAAGATAAATATAGCGCGCCCATATACAAATGCCCTACAACATTAAACAACCACTAGCCAGAAGATACTAAACCAACATGTTACCAATTCTAAATTAACTCAAACACCGCCTCGCTCAAGATCATCAAAACCATCATTCTCATCAACACCACTACCATCTTTCTTACCTTTCGCCTCACCGACAACCATCTTCCAAACACGGCTATTACCTTTCGCCTCACTGACAACCATCTTCCAAACACGGGTAACAAACCCCTTAACAACTTCATACTTGGAACACTTTTCACCTTCACGCATTTCATCAAACACTTGGTGTGCATCTTTTTTCTCTTCAGTAACCGTAGTTATCGCCAGCATCGGACCGTTCGCTACTCCATTAACCTTTTTGGGTGGTTCCAAGGCTGATTCAGGGTCTGAGTCACCAATGAGGGAGGTGAAGTGCAGGTTTTGGGCTTGATTGGAGGGGATTTTGCAGTTTGGTATGATTAACGAGTCGTATTTTTCGCCGTTGGTGTTATCGGGATTCTTCATTGCTGTGATTTGGTTTGGGGTTTAGTGTGTGTGTGTGTGTGAAAAAGATTTGCTTATAATGGTTTTGGTGAGTGTTTACTGTTTAGTAGGGGTTTAGTTTTCCCGCCTTTTTTAGAGTGATTTTCCCGCCTTTTTTGAGAGTGATTTTCCCGCCTTTTTTTGTAACTTTTTCATTGATAGTCCTTTTAGTTATGAAAATATATTAGAAGATGTCACGGTTTAAATCTCGGTTGAACAATTTGGGACGGGCATGGAAAAGTTCGAAAACAGCTAGGGGAATATCGGTTAAATCGTTTACATCATAGCATAAAAAGATCGACTTGGTCGGTGTGCTTGAACTTCGTTTACCCGTTTCGGTCTGTGGTATAGAGATGATTTTGATTGAATGATAATTCAAAAAACGATATTGTAACCATTGGGGCATTGTCTCATTGGTATATATCACTCCTCCACCACAGACTTTTAGTTGACCTGTTAAGGAGAGCTTTATAACAAATAGGTTGTATGTTCAATCTCAATTCCCGACCAAACAACATTGGAACATGTGCTTAGGTCATTGGGGAAGAGGTGCACGAAGTCACGTTCCCATCCAATCTAAATTCTTTTAGGGGGCGTTTGGTTCAAGATATATAAATGATACTATTTAAAATTCTAAGCAAATTTAATTGCTTCTCAAGTGGAAGGAAATTAAATTAGCCCACTTTTAACCTCATTAATGCAATTAAAATTATTTGGCCCACGTTTTTATTATGAACCAAATAAGGCTATTTGAGCAATTTTAATTTCAAATCACCTCAATTGCCATCAATTTACCCCAACCAAACGCCCCTTAAGAATAAAAGTTATGCTATTAACTCACAAGCCTGGACCATAGCCTTAAGAATATAATTATAGTTAAACAACCATTTTGCTCGAAAGGTTATGTGTACATTTACTAATCAAAACCGTACAGAAAATAAATGAGAAACGTGAGACACGATAGTTGCTCGAAAGGTTATGTTTGATAACTACTATTTCAAGTTACACATAATGTACACTGTGAAATTAAAGCTAACTACTGCGGTGCCACTTTGCCTTGAATATTCTTTGTTGAAACACTTTAATGGTCGCGATAAAAGTATTTCAAGATGATGGATTGTGGTTGCCGATACTTTTGTGCAGTTATTGACTTGAACCATTGGGATGCCAGATCACACAAGTCTTTACTAAAGCATTTACATTTATAAATGATTCACATAAATTACAAGTAAGAATTATACTAATTTGTTATAACTTATAAGCCTTAACTCTTCAATAAATTCACTTACACAGTTGATTAAGTGGAAAATAAATCATACTATGCTACTAACTTGTCTCTTGTTGAACAACATGCCCTTCGATAAAATTTACTTTGCTTTGCTGCTTGTATGTATATGTCATGACTGATGAGGTATGTCCTCCTCCGGATACTCCGGAGGAGATAATCACAATTAACTCTAAATGTTTCTAAGATAAAACCACTCCATAATGAGGTATTGTCTGCTTATGAGAGCTGTCTGCTCAGACGAGCTATCTGCTCAGGAGAGCTGCCTGCTCAGGAGGGCAATGCCTACATCGGGGCTAGTACACTGGCCACTAGTGATAGTACATTTGGCCACCAGGGATAGTACACTGGCAACTGACATACGTAGTACGAATAGCACAGACGTTTGGTCCACAAACTAACATAAAGACAACTTTGACCCCGAAGACCAAGCCTGGTGCTTATCAGCGCTTTATGTGCTGCACCTAGAAGACAACTTAGCTTCCACAAAGGGTTTTGTCATGGAGCTAATCACAGGTAGTATAAAAGGAACTGTTCACACACATGAACAGGGATCTTTTCACACACACATACACTCCCATATAGACTTCTCTCAATCCTTATTTCCCTTTACTTGTTACTTACCGTTTATCATTTATAACTCACTTATACCAAGTACTCATTCTCACGCCTGAGCTTGGTCTCGGACTAAAAACCCGGGGCGAGCTAACGGTGTTCTCTCTTATTTCAGCCTACAAGAAGAAGGAGCTGCCGCGGAGTCTCCTGAAGCTTAGGGTTGAAGAGCATCTACGAACATTTGCTCAAACATTGGCGCCATCCGTGGGACGCTTATACCAATCTATCAAAGCTTTAAGCAATGGACGGTGGTATGATGGGTCCTCATCCGGAGGAAGGTGAGAACCTGAACACTGGTGTGGAAGGGACTGGGAGAACTCCGCCAGGAGGACACTCCGCTCCCTCCGGGCCAGCTCGGGAAGAGCCTTCTCCGGCCTATGTGAAGGAAAACATTGATGTGTTAAGAACCATGATTAAGGAACTTGATAACAAGGGGAAAGAAAAGGCAACCCCTCGCAAACTCTCATACGGAGGATCAAGAAGTGCTGAGTCAGAGAACTCCCAAAAGAGTCCGTCGGTGGGAGAGGCTGGAGGATACTCTTCCGACGGGTCATCCAAGTCTGGAAGAAGCAGGTCACGATCTGCTAGAAGACACCGGAAGAGTGTCTCCAGACGAAGGGCTTTTTCTAAGTCTCATCGCTCTGATAGGTCAGAAGGACGAAGCAGGTCTAGGACCAAGAGTTGCAAGTGTTAGTTTGATCAAATTACGTATTTGTGACACCAATATGAATGAAATAAGAGATAATTTGACATGATATACAACAAACAAAGTTCAAGACGATGTCAAATGTGGATTTCAATACTTCTTTAAATAAAATTAAGAGAATTCCGTCAATATCTTGAAACATTGTTGTTGTATAATCCCCCTTAGTTTAAGAGAGAATTTGATACGATAATGATTGATCGATCAAGAAGCAACGTAACAATAATTTACATAAGAGACTGGACGGATGAAAATTAAGTTTTAAAGCCAAAGGTTGAGGCAAGCAATTATGTGAGTGATTCATAGGCAAATTATTATCCCACAAATGTGGAATATTATGGCTTATATATGATTGATAAGCTAATGGTTACATAAGATCAGCCCTAACTTTTTGGTCTTATAACTTTTACTAACTTTAAACACATATAATTATAAACTTGTGTCATCTATATTGACGAGATTTTATTGGGTTAACATGTTCCTAGAAGAGAGCTTCGTAAAGACATATTACCTGTCAAAAACGAAGATGACGTAAATGCATATTGAGTCACCAAAAGAAGTGGTCGGAGATGAAACTTAATGAAAGAAAAGTGGGTTGAGTTTGTCCCACATCGATGGATGGACAACTTTTGAAATGTTTATAATTAAGAATGTAGATGGGTAGTCATGATTCCTTTATAATCTTGCACAAATATCTTCCTCAATCATAAACGATAGACTAAAATTCTCTCGTTAAAGTTGGGGCTTGATGTTCCTGCCACATTATTGGTATGTTTTTGGCATCTTCTAATGTACATAGTCAAATCAAACCTAAGCTACAGTCGTACGAATTTGCCTTGATCATTGTTTGTTACTATAAAATTTAAGCTTCATGATCGCTAAAAAAGTATATATTATAATGATGGACCCTGGTTGCCAAATGCCAATACTTGTGCTATTGATGACTTTGAACCATTGGGAAGCCGGATCACACAAGTCTTTACTTAAGCATTTACATTTATTAGTAACAATTGTATTTTCAGAGTCTATATCAAGGCAAAACGTAGTTCCATCATTAATCTTGGTTGAAAGGTGCATTTTAGAGGCTCAAGAAACATCTTAACACACGGTATTTACTTTCACCAGCATATGCACCCATTCAGCTTGTAAACAATAGCCCGTACGTACACTTCATGGTTAAAATTTTTTGTGGAGTGTACTCCCACACCTCAGCGTTAGATCATGGACCTAATCAAGTCAACGATTGAATTTGCACACAAAGCCATGTCGATGGATGAAAAATAACTTTATGCTGACCATTTGTTAATAAAAGGGAGCTGCAAATCACAACAAAATTGGTTAATGTACAATAGTATATTTTTAAAATGACAACCTTTTAAGTTTTAATCATTTACTTAACGTTGTACACATATAGCATATGCTAATGTGTTTTCTCGCTAAAAAGTTATTGAGCTAGCTAGTCGCGACTCATATTAAAGTTTCAAATAAAATTACGAGAATTCAGTCAATATCTTGAAACATTGTTGTCGTATAATCTCCCTTAGTTCATTGAGAGAGAATTTGATACGATAGTGATTGATCGATCAAGAAGCAACTACTATTATTTACATAAGAGACTCGACAGATGAAAATTAAGTTTTAAAGCCAAAGGTTGACGCAAGCAATTATGTGTGTGATTCATAGGCAAATTATTATCCCACAAATGTAGAATATTATGGCTTATATATGATTAAGCTAATGGTTACATAAGATCAGCCCTAACTTTTTGGTCTTATAACTTTTACTAACTTTGAACACATATAATTATAAACTTGTGCGATCTATATTGACTGTTAGTGGATAATTAGGCCCAAGCCCGATTTGTGAGTTTTGGGTATTAGGGTTTCACTATTATAAATAGTGGATGATTAATAAAGATTAACCTACGGGTTTACCATTATCTTACATTGACGAGGTTTTATTGGGTTACATGGACCTAGAGAGCTTCGTAAAGACATATTACCTGTCAAAAACTAAGATGGCTTAAATGCATATTGAGTAACCAAAGGAAGTGTTCGGCGTTGAGACTTAATGAAAGACAAGTGGGTTGAGTTTGTCCCATATTGATGGATGGATAAACTTTTGACATGTTTATAACTAAGAATGTAGATACACAACTATAATTCCTTAATAATCTTGCACAAATACCAATCTCGAGCAGAAACGATAGATTAAAATTCTCTCGTGTGTGTTGGGGCATGGTGTTTCTGCCACATTATGGGTACGTTTTTGGCATTCATGATAAACATTTTTGTTATTGTTATTGTTATTGTTATTGTTATTTATGATAAACATTTTTGGCATTTATGATAAACATTTTTGTTTATGTTTTCTTTGTTATTGTTATTGTGTGTTATTGAGTTCCAATAATTTTCATGCACCACAATCTTGTATCAAGCTTTTAACCTTAACTATTTGTGATGCATCATGGTGTTTGCTTTACCCGATCGATGTAGCCACACCACCCTTCCTAAAAAATGGGAGGGCTTTTACCCGGTGAATTAGTCAAAACTCTGGCTAAACAAATCGTATGTAGTCATGGGCGGAACTTAATGAGGACCAGGAAGGGACCCGACCCACTAGGCCTAAGCCCGTTAGTGTATTTATTTGTGATTTCATGTGTTAAAAAAAGATTTTTTTCATTTCGGCCCTCCCATCTATTTCAAGAAAAATTTTGTTTCGCCTCTCCCACAAAATTTTTTCTAGCTACGCCATTGTACGTAGTATTTCAAATTACACATTATGTACATAATGAAAACAAACCTAACCTACCGTCGCTCCAATTTGCCTTGATCATTGTTACCGTAAAATTTATGCTTCATGATCACTAAACAAAGTATATATTATAATAATGGATTCTGGTCGCCAATACTTGTATTGTTGATGACTTTGAACCATTGGGAAGCCGGATCAGGGACGGAGCCAAGGGGGTGCCCGCGGGTACACGTGCACCCTATGGATTTTTCGATATAGTGTTAATTTCTGAAAAAATTAACGATTTTTCCCAAATGAATGTATCTTAAATGCACCCGGTGCATCAAAATGTGTCTCTAGCATTTATGTTAATATGTTCATTTATTTTCGTTTTAACGAAATCTTTGTTTAATCCAGTTTTTAACTCTATTATGTTACTGTTCAAAAAAATTTGTGCACCCGGTCAATTTTGTTTCTGCCTCCGTCCCAGAGCCGGATCACACAAGTATGAGCTAATATCAAATTAAAGCATCATACTTGTCAAAAAGGTTCTTTTGAGTAGCGAATTTCTTTTCCCCTCTTTTGCGTATTGAACTGTCATTTTTGTCCTCTTTGACGCATTTTGGGACATTTTTCCCCCTGGATTTTTAATAATCTGAGGGGCAAAATCGTCACAAAGTGCATCAAAGAGGCCAAAAAATGGCAGTTCAATAGGCAAAAGAGGAAAAAAAAAGTTCGCTACTCAAAAGAACTTTTTTTTGACAAGTATGATGCTTTAATTTGGTATTAGCCCCACAAGTATTAACTTAAGCATTTACATTTATTAGTAACACGTGTATTTTTAGAGTCTATATTAAGGCAAACCATAGTTCCATCATTAATCTTGGTTGAAAGGTGCATTTTAGAGGCTGAAAGGGCTTCCCCGGCTGAAGAAACATCTTCACACACGGTATCTACTTTCACCGGCATATGCACCCCCATCAGCTTGTAAGCAATAGCCCGTAGTCTTCATGGTTAACATGTTTTGTGGAGTGTACTCCCACGCCTCAGTGTTAGAACATGGACCTAATGTCAACGATTGGCTTTGCACACAAAGGCCTGTCGATGGATGAAAAATAATTTTATGCTTACCATTTGTTGATAAAAATGGAGCTGAAACACGGACGGAGCCAAGGGGGTTCCCGCGGGTGCCCGTGCACCCCATGGATTTTTTCAATATAGTGTTAATTTTTTAAATCGATTTTTCCTAAAGACATCTTAAATGCACCCGGTCCATCGATATGTGTTTCTAGTATTATTGTTCAAATTTTTTGTGCACCCGTTCATATTTACTCTTGGCTCCGTCCCTGAGCTGAAATCACAACAAAATTGGTTAAAGTACAATAGTACCTATATCTATAATACTATATAAAGCATTTAAGTTGTGGGTTTCACCAAAAATTAAGATAATGAGCTGCAAGTATAGAGTGACATGTGTCACTTCTCAACTAAAAAATCACATTTATTTTCAAATTGAAATATCTTTTTATCTATTAATTTTCTTAATGATCTAATTTTACCATATTTTCTAAAATTTTGTGCTTGTTAATACAAAATCCATTTTGATATATTTTTATAACTTTAGTTTTTGCATTTTTAATGGGTTATTTTGATTCAAATTTTTACAACTTTAACCTTTATTTGAATCAATACAAACGTTCGTCAAAATAATAACTTTTGGGGTTTTGACGGGTGAAAAATTATAAGGATCTTTATGCGAGAATAATAATGTCACGGGAAAGTTACGACAAAACCCAAACAAACAAATACAACGAACACATATACTTCCGGAGTTGTGTAACGAATTTACTAAGCGGGTACGGAATTGTGGGGGAGTTGGATTAGCAATTCATTCATTATATTTCTTTTATAACTATATTTTTTTCGCCGCCGCTGTGCGCGGGTATCCAACTAGTATTTCTAAAATGACGATCTTTTAAGTTTTAAGCATTTGCTTAATGTTCTACGCATATAGGATATGTTGATTTGTTTACTTGCTAAAAAGTTATTGAGCTAGCTAGTCTCGACTCATATTAAAGTTTCAAATAAAATTACGAGAATTCGGTCAATATCTTGAAACATTGTTGTCGTACAATCTCAGGGGGCGTTTGGTTCGCCGTAATCCGACGTAATTGGATGTAATTGTAATTTTATTACATTACGTAGGCTGTTTGTTTCGCAGAATGGAGGGAATTGTAATTCAGATTACATTACATAGGCTGTTTGGTTTGCGTTGTAATTGTTATTCAACCATTACAATTACATCAAAGGAGGGAATTCAGATTATATAGGATGTTGGATGGAAAGTTTTGAATTACGTTGTAATTCAGAACTATTATTATTATTATTATTATTATTATTATTATTATTATTATTATTATTATTATTATTATTATTATTATTATTATTATTATTATTATTATTACTATTATTACTATTATTATTATTATTATTATTATTATTATTATTATTTTGAACGGCGAGTTAGTAGTTAGTGATTCAAGCCCACAGTGACATCCATTTGGGCAGTATGCAGACATCGAACATTTCTCCTTACGGGATAAACCCCACTCCTGCTTCTATTTTTTCGGGCCCCTGAAGATCTATGGTGAGACGCGAACCTGAGACCTCTCCAAGGATAACTCCCCAAGGTTACGCTTGGTGGCCAACTGAGCTAGCCCAGTTGGTTATTATTATTATTATTATTATTATTATTATTATTATTATTATTATTATTATTATTATTATTATTATTATTATTATTATTATTATTATATAAATATTAAAATAATAATATTTATATAATAATAATCATATAATAATAATAATTATTATAATAATAATAAATATTTATTATTATAATAATATAATAATAGTAATAAAAATATAATAATAATAATAATAATAATAATAATAATAATAATAATAATAATAACAAATATTTAATATAAATATTAAAATAATAATATATTTATTATTTTTATTATATTTATATAATAATTATAATAATATTTATATTAATATTTATTATTATTTTTATTATTTTAATAATAAGAATAATAATAATATAATAATTAATTAATTATTATTATTAATATAATAATAATATATTATTATTATTATTTTTAATAATAATAATAATATATTATTATTATTATTATTATTATTATTCTTTTTAATAATAATAATAATAATAATATTTTTTTATTAATTTAATAAAATGAATAATATTTTTATTATTTTAATAATAATAATAATTTATTATAAATATTATTATTATTATTATTATTATTATTATTATTATTATTATTATTATTATTATTATTACTATTATAAACCACCACTTTTATTAAAAATTAATAGGATTTTACAAGAAATTAGTGGGGAGCCAAGAAACCAACTGGGCCCCCACACCTCTAGCAATAGCAAAACTAATCCTATTAAAAATATGAACCGCAGCCCGTGCTCCAATGTCTTGAGTCATAGAGAACCGTCGAATACGTTTTAGACGGGTTACTGCGTCTTTCTCAAGTTCTCCAAAAGAGGAGAAAGAAAAGGGGAGGAACCCATATCCGATATCCACGCATTTAGCCTCGTACTTGACACGTTTACGTTGTGCGGCTTCAATAACCGCACGACCTGGCATAAAATCAATCATACCAGATTGCGTCAAGGGTGACAACCCCGTAAGATCAACACAAACATCAAGCCCACCATCCCAAGAGTAAAGTAATATATCAGCTGGGCGTAAAGATCTGTCCTTATCACCATAAAGCCCAATATCCACCTCCTTACGAGCTGAAATTCCGGACCGAGAGCATATATCAACAAGAACATCACGCACAATGTTATGCCGATGTTTAATGCCAACAATACCCGCACAAGAAACCGCGTGATCCCCATAAATATCTCCAGTAAAAACCCTAGAACAGGCTGAACACTGTACCTGAACAGTGAAAAGAGGAACACCCAGCCGATAGCACAACATAGAACGGTATGTCCGGGCATTCATAGTTTGTCCCAATCCAGATATTGGAGCCACCCTAAGCCAATCTGAAGTATGATCCTCCTTTAGAGAGCTCCATAACGCCATCTGTCGAGGAGATAGATGGAAGGTAGATTCAACAGTTTGGGTAACCCGATCGAAATATATATATCTGCCAATTTCTTCATGAGTTTGGGGGCAGCGACCTCGCTTGGGTTACTCAAAAGGTCAATATTCATATTCATATTAAAAGTACATAAAGCATCATCAAAGGAGGGACCAGCATTTGCAATACCAGAACTATGGAGAAGCTTAGTCTGTAGGCTAGCAGATTGAAGTCTAGAAGCAAGGAAAGCATATTTCAAGACATCACCTGCAGAATATACACCAAGCCCCCCAAAAGCAAAGGGAAGGGTGGCAAGTCTCCATTATTATTATTATTATTATTATTACTAGTTATAATACCCGCGCACGCGCGGGTTTTTTTTAAAATTTTTTTTTGAATGATATATTTTTATTTATTAAAAAACAAATAATTTAATCTTTAAATCTGTTTTGTTGATATACTACATAAGTAGAAGATAAACACAAAAGATAAAGATAAGATGATAGGATTAAACTTTTTAAATGATTATCTTTAATAATAAAAAATTATAATAAATTTGTTTTGTTGATATACTACATAAGTAGAAGATAAACACAAAAGATAAAGATAAGATGCAACTAACGATAGGATTAAACTTTTTAAATGGTTATTTTTAATAATAAAAAATTATAATTAAAATCATAATAAAAAAGTTATTACTAAAAAAGGAATGGTTCCATTTTTTTAAATGAAAAATTCCCAATAGGGGTTTTGTTTTATTATATAAAAGATTATTATTATTATTATTATTATTATTATTATTATTATTATTATTATTATTATTATTTCTTTTTTGAATTACAATTACGTTGAGATCCAACCAAACTAAGTGACAGAATACATCAATTACAACACATTACAATTACAACACATTCCAACTCTTTGAATTACAATTCATTCAAATTACAATTCCTTTGACAGATTACAATTCCTTTCAAAACATACTGCGAACCAAACGCACCCTTAGTTCATTGAGAGAGAATTTGATACGATAGTGATTGTTCGATCAAGAAGCAACTACTATTATTTACATAAAAGACTCGACAGATGAAAATTAAGTTTTAAAGCCAAAGGTTGACGCAAGCAATTATGTGAGTGATTCGTAGGCAAATTATCCCACAAATGAGGAATATTATGGCTTATATGATTGATAAGCTAATGCCTAATGGTTCCATAAAATCAGCCCTATTGGTCTTATGATTTTTACTAACTTTGAACACATTTAATTATAAACTTGTGTGATCTATATTGACGAGATTTTACTGGGTTACATGCTCCTAGAAGAGAGCTTCAAATTCGTAAAGACAAATTCCCTGTCAAAAACAAAGATGACGTAAATGCATATCGAGTCACCAAAAGAAGTGGTCGGAGATGAAACTTAATGAAAGAAAAGTGGGTTGAGTTTTTCCCACATCGATGGATGGACAAACTTTTGATATTTTTATAATTAAGAATGTTGATAGGCATTAATAAATCCTTTATAATCTTGCACAAATACCAAATCTCCTATTTGGCGATAGACTAAAATTCTCTCGTGAAAGTTGGGGGATTTGTTGTTTCTGCCACATTATGGGTAAGTTTTGGCATCTTATGATAAACATTTTTGTTTATGGTTTCTTTGTTATTGACTTATTGTTCTTGCGTGTTATTGAGTTCCAATAATTTTCATGCACCACAATCTTGTATTAACGATTTTCCCAACTTTTAACCTTAACTATTTGTGATGCATCATGGTGTTTGCTTTACCCAATCGATGTAGCCACGCCACTCTTCCTAAAAAATGGAAGATCTTTACCTGGTGAATTAGTCAAGCAATTGGTTGAAAACTCTGGTTAAAACAAATCGTACGTAGTATTTCAAATTACACATTATGTACATAATGAAATCAAACCTAACCTACCGTCGCTCCAATTTGCCTTGATCATTGTTTGTTACCGTAAAATTTACGCTTCATGATCACTAAATAAAGTATATATTATAATAATGGATTATGGTTGCCAATACTTGTGCTGTTGATGACTTTGAACCATTGGGAAGCCAGATCACACAAGTCTTTACTTAGGCATTTACATTTATTAGTAACAAGTGTATTTTCAGAGTATCAAGGCAAACCATAGTTTCATCATTAATCTTGGTCGAAAGGTGCATTTTAGAGGCTGAAATGGCTTCCCATGCCGAAGAAACAACTTCACACGCGGTATCTGCTTTCACCGACATATGCACCCCATCAGCTTGCAAGCAATAGCCCGTACTCTTCATGGTTAACATGTTTGTGGGGTGTAGTGCCACGCTTCAGAGTTAGAACACGGACCTAATGTCAATGAATGGCGCACACAAAGCCCTGTCGATGGATGAAAAATAACTTTATGCTGAAAACGGAGCTGCAAATCATAACAAAATTGGTTAATGTAAAATAGTACGAGTATATTTCTAAAACAACAACCTTTTAAGTTTGAACCATTTGATTAACGTTGTATGCATATAGGATATGCTGATGTGTTCACAAGCTTAAAAGTTATTGAGCTTGTCTCGACTCTTATTAAAGTCGTTCAAAAGTTGTATATCACAACAACAACAATACCCAATCCCGTCTAAACCTGGTATATATAGGGGTTCAAAACCTCTATATAGTATAGGTAATTAGAAAAGGTAAAAATGGACTTCATATGCCTTGAAAGGGAGATTGAAGAGGTGAAATCTTTTTCAAGAAACTTGAATTTCTTGTCTCGTGCGAATTCCAGTTCAAAATACCACAAAACTCTTCCATACCAACAACACCTTCTCTATAATAATAACTACCAACAAGACTCCATAATGCCCAATCAAGATCATGTTCAGCAGCCCAACCCAAGAAACAATTCAAATACCGATGGTCATTCTCATTTGTACCCTTTTGATCCACTCCCCACTCACTAATAAACAAAGGGTAACCTAGGTCCAACAGAAAGATTGCATTCGTTTTCATCGTGTCAATGACCTGGCCACATACTTTGAGTTGCCTGTGACCCAATCGTCGCCATTTGAGAAACCATACCAATGAGCCTCGAAGACTAGCTTGTTGTTGAAAGATAACTTTACAGAAATTTGCTTCACCATATGGAAAAACAACCATTTTGTGTACATTTGCTAATCAAAACCGTACACAAAATAAATGACAAACGTGAGACACAATAGTTGCTAGAAAGGTTATGTTTGATAACTACTATTTAAAGTTACACGTAATGTAAATTGTGAAATTAAACCAAATAACCGACTGTGGTGCCAATTTGCCTTGAATATTCTTTGTTGAAACACTTTAATGGTCGCGATTAAAGTATTTCAAGATGATGGATTGTGGTTGCCGATACTTGTGCAGTTATTGACTTGAACCATTGGGATGCCGGATCACACAAGTCTTTACTAAAGCATTTACGTTTATAAATGATCCACATAAATTACAAGTAAGAATTATACTAATTTGTTATAACTTATAAGCCTTAACCCTTCCATAAATTCACTTACACAGTTGATTACAGTGGAAAATAAATCATACTATGCTACTAACTTGTCTCTTATTGAACAACTTGCCTTTCGATAAAATTTACTTCGCTTTGCTGCTTGTATGTATTTGTCATGACCTAGTGATTCTATAGTACGTGTTTTTCTTATTTTTGCAAGTGTTAGTTTGATCAAATATCTGTATACTTCGTATTTGTGACAACAATATGAATGAAATAAGAGAGAATTTGATATGATATAACACAACTAACAAAGCTCAAGACGATGTCATATGTGGATTTCAATACTTCTTTAGCACCTGGATACGACAGTCGAGATATATTGGTTGTTTTGTATGATGTTTCTTCAAATAAAATTAAGAGAATTCCGTCAATATCTTGAAACATTGTTGCTGTATAATCCCCCTTAGTTCATTAAGAGAGAATTTGATACGATAATGATTGATGTATCAAGAATTACATAAGAGACTGGACGGATGAAAACTAAGTTTTAAAGCCAAAGGTTGAGGCAAGCAATTATGTGAGTGATTCATAGGCAAATTATTATCCCACAAATGTGGAATATTATGGCTTATATATGATTGATAAGCTAATGGTTACATAAGATCAGCCCTAACTTTTTGGTCTTATAACTTTTACTAACTTTGAACACATATAAATATATAATTATAAACTTGTGTCATCTATATTGACGAGATTTTATTGGGTCACATGTTCCTAGAAGAGAGCTTCGTAAAGACATATTACCTGTCAAAAATGAAGATGGCGTAAATGCATATTGAGTAACCAAAAGAAGTGTTCGGAGATGAAACTTAAAGAAAGACAAATGGGTTGAGTTTGTCCCACATTGATGGATGGACAAACTTTTGACATGTTCATAATTAAGAATGTAGATGCACAGTTATAATTCCTTAATAATCTTGCACAAATACCATCCTCGGTCACACGATTAAAATTCTATCGTGTATGTTGGGGCATGATGTTTCTGCCACATTATGGGTAAGTTTTTGGCATCTTATGATAAACATTTTTGTTTATGTTTTCTTTGTTATTGTTCTTGTGTGTTTATTGAGTTCCAAGAATTTTCATGCACCACAATCTTGTATCAAGGATATTCCCAACTTTTAACCTTAACCATTTGTGATGCATCGTGTTTGCTTTACCCAATATAGCCACACCGCCCTTCCTAAAAAATATGGGAGGGCTTTACCCGGTAAATTAGTCCGTCAAATGGTTGAAAACTCTAGCTACAAAAAGAAAAAATAAAATTGTCTAAAAATACATTCAACTTGACACTTTTTGTTAGAATTTAAGTATCATGACATNACTTTTTACTATTATATGCATTGATTTTTTTTTTTCTTATTGTATACACAAACTTTATTAATTTTATTATTGTATCAATACTACGCCTGTTTTATGACGTGGCAGCGATTAAGTGTGCTTAATCACTGCTTAATTAGTGTGCTTAATCACTGCTACGTCATAAAACAGACGTATTATTGATACAATAGTAAGATTAATAAAGTTTGTGTATACAATAGAAAAAAAAAATCAATGCATACAATAGTAAAAAGTGACAAGTTGAATGTATTTTTAGACAATTTTCCCAAAAGAATAAAAAATATTTCAAATTACACAGAATGTACATAATGAAATCAAACGTAACCTACAGTCGTACCAATTTGCCTTGATCATTGTTTGTTACTGTAAAATTTAAGCTTCATGATCGCTAAACAAAGTATAGATTATAATGATGGATCCTGGTTGCCAATATTTGTGCTATTGATGACTTTGAACCATTGGGAAGCCGGATCACACAAGTCTTTGCTTAAACATTTACATTTATTAGTAACAATTGTATTTTCAGAGTCTATATCAAGGCAAACCATAGTTCCATCGTTAATCTTCGTCGAAAGGTGCATTTTAGAGGCTGAAATGGCTTCCCATGCTGAAGAAACATCTTCACACATGGTATCTACTTTCACCGGCATATGCACCCCATCAGCTTGTAAGCAATAGCTAGCTTCATGGTTAACATGTTTTGTGGAGTGTACTCCCACGCCTCAGCGTTAGAACATGGACCTAATGTCAACTATTGGCTTTGCACACAAAGCCCTGTCGATGGATGAAAAATAACTTTATGATGACCATTTGTTAATAAAAACGGAGCTGCAAATCACAACAAAATTGGTTAAATAATGGTTAATGTACAATAGTATATTTCTAAAATAATGACCTTTTAAGTTTTACTCATTTACTTAACGTTGTACACATATAGGATATGCTGATGTGTTTACTCGCTAAAAAGTTATTGAGCTAGCTAGTCTCGACTCATATTAAAGTTTCAAATAAAATCATTGTCGTATAATCTCCCTTAGTTCATTGAGAGAGAATTTGATACGATAATGATTGTTCGATCAAGAGGAGCAACTATTAATATTTACATAAGAGACTAAACGGATGAAAATTAAGTTTTAAAGCCAAAGGTTGACGCAAGCAATTATGCGAGTGATTCATAGGCTAATTATTATCCCACAAATGTAGAATATTATGGCTTATATATGATTGATAAGCTAATGGTTACATAAGATCAGCCCTAACTTTTTGGTCTTATAACTTTTACTAACTTTGAACACATATAAATATATAATTATAAACTTGTGTCATCTATATTTAAGAGATTTTATTGGGTTACATGCTCCTAAAAGAGAGCTTCGAATTCGTAGAGACATATTACCTGTCAAAAACAAAGATGACGTAAATGCATATTGAGTCACATGGATAAACCTTTGACATGTTTATAATTAAGAAAGTAGATACATGGTTATAATTCCTTAATAATCTTGCACAAATATCGTCTTGCACGTTATGGGTATGTTTTTACTAAATTATGTATTATTAAAATTCTCTCGTGTAAGTTGAGGCTCGATGTTTCTGCCACATTATGGGTATGTTTTTGGCATCTTCTAATAGAGTAAGGATCAAATGAGAAATAAAAGTAGAATGAGAAGTAATTATAGCGGCACATTTCAGATGCACTTACAAAATAAGATGCATCTCCCATAAAATTCTCCTTCTTCATTTGAAATATGTGGTTAAAAACATTTCTCATTCTTCTTATTTTATTTTCTCTTCTTACTGGATCCATTCCCTCTTCTAATAAACATTTTTGTTTATGTTTTCTTTCTTATTCTATTCCTCTTGTGTGATATTCAGTTCCAATCATTTTCATGCACCACAATCTTGTATCAAGGATATTCCCAACTTTTAACCTTAATTACAATTTGTGATGCATCATGGTGTTTACTTTACCCGATGTAGCCACACCACCCTTCCTAAAAATGGGAGGGCTTTAACCGGTGAATTAGTCCTTCAAATGGTTTGAAAACTCTAGCTACAAAAAGAAAAAAATCATTTCAGATTACACATAATGTACATAATGAAATCAAACATAACCTACAGTCGTAGCAATTTGCCTTGATCATTGTTTGTTACTGTATAATTTACGCTTCATGATCACTAAACAAAGTATATATTATAATGATGGATTCTGATTGCCAATACTTGTGCTATACTGCTATTGATGACTTTGAACCATTGGGAAGCCGGATCACACAAGTCTTTACTTAAACATTTACATTTATTAGTAACAATTGTATTTTTAGAGTCTATATCACACACGGAGGAAATGAGGTTCATCCTCAATCACATCCTCGACCGGTTGAACTCTATCACACATCCAACCCAACCATAAGAAGAAAGTAGCAATAGCTTTCTAGGACTCCTTAGGATTTTCTCTTTAACGCACTAGTTTATTTCTTTTTCTAGGACTTCTTAAGATTTTTCTTTAATGTACTAGTTTTTTTTATTTTCTTGTCTAAGTAAGTTATTTGTTCATTTTCTTTGTCACCCAAGTTTGACTTTAAAAGTCAAACTTATAGTTTTTACAAGATTAATGACAATTGACTTTCTTCTTAATTATTGTGTTCTACATATTACACTAACCATTTGTTTTGTAGCATTCAAAATCCATGCATCATCTCCTTGGCACCCCAACAAGGGGGAGTAATGTCCAAGGGGGAGCTTAGGTACCAAGGCTCACACGAACTTCCGCAAGGCGCAACTCTCCTTTTTGTTTCGACAAAAAGGGGGAGA
>LBNU01021602.1:52993-86591 GCA_014162995.1 Artemisia annua | reverse complement strand
ATATCATGGACAGGTTTCCACACTGGTCTAGGTCTCTTCTGACTAGCACATACACCCATTCTTTGCTCATAAAAATTACAATCCTTAATCAAGTGAGATTTACTTCCACAAACAAAACATTTCTTCTTTTTAGAAGATTTATTAATAGTGAAAGATGTTCCATGAAAAGCATTCAATCCACAAACATTGGCAGAATTGTTTTTAACAAAATTAAAATTATTGTTTGGCAAAGAATTAAATAACAAGTCTTCAGAGGAAACTGTCTTTGACTTTAAATCATCAGCAGCAACTCTAACAGGCTTGTATGGACACTTGGGTGAAGGCTTGGGTAAGGTCTTAGGAAGGTCTGACTTGTCACTTGAATCACAACTTGTATAGGCAGTAGACCCTTGGTCAGAAGACATGTCACTGGTAGAACAAGAGACAAAGTCAGCAGAGTTAGAATTAGGGTCAGGCAAGTCACTTGACTTTTTGCCATAAAGATGATGTGATCCATCAAAGTCTACAGTGGTGGAAAGGTCAATGGGCATGTGTTCTCCTCTTATAGGTCCAGGCACAGCATGTAATGATCCTTCTTTAACAAAATTAGCCAAACCTGCTGGTGTGGTCCTACCAAGGTCATTCCTAGCTTCTAATCCAACATACTTTTTGAAACCTAAACCTATTCCAGAATTTACAGCTTGACAACTATATAAACAGCTAGCTAGATTATCACCTGATATCAACCATTATTTGTGTGTAGCTATTTCCTTATCTAGCTCCTCTTTAAGTACTTGGTTGTCAGATTCTAATTTAGCATTTACTTTCTTAGTGTATATCAACTCATCTTGTGCACATTTTAAATCTCTTTTTAACACACTTATTTTCTCTTCATAAGTAGCCTGATTCTTTTGAAACCAAATTTTTTGTTTTTCTAAAGTCCTTAAACCATTTTTATATGCCTCAAGTTCTTTATAACACTCATTATATTGTGGTTTCAATTCATCATAAGATTCTTTAAGCTCATTATATTTGACACTACAACCAAACACACAATTTTGTACCTGAGAGATGCCCATAAGGGCAACTTGATCATGATGATCCTCTGTATCACAGCTGGCCAGTAATCCACTCTGATCAGCTTCACCATCACTTCGTTCATGAGTCTTCCAGTCAACATGATCATCCACAGTCACCAAAGCTTTGGAGGGTCCAGCTTTGGAAGTTCCAACATCTCCTTGATTCTGCTGATAGGTAGAGTACCTAACTTCATCAGTAGTCTTCCTATCCTTGCATTCTCTTGAGAAGTGACCCATCTGTCCACAAGTGTAGCATTTGATCTTCCTTCTGTCAAACCTAGCTGGATCTCTTCCATTGAATCCAAACTTTCTTCCAGACTTGTTCTCAAACCTCTTGATGTTTAATGAAAGCATTGCCACCTGCCACTTCAAGTTCATCTCTTCCATATCCAGTGGATCAACCTGTTCAAAATCCTCATAGGATAGTTGTTGCTGGCTTTCATAGTCAGCAACAAAGGAGTGAAGTACATCTTCCAATACACTGCTGGACTGTGATTGAGTATTTGATTTGGTGGTGGTGTATGAAGATGATGCTGAGGAAATTGGGTTTGAGATATGAGGCATCATATTTGAGGTTGAGCTGACAAAAGCTGAGTAAGTGGGAGTGGATGAACGAATTGGACTTCTGACATCTGGCTCAAGAGTCTTAAGCTTGTTGTATAGATCATCAAAAGACATCATGTCCAGTCCACCCTTAGCTTTGAGTGCAATGCTTACTTGCAACCAAGATGGAGGTAAGGATCTCAGGAACTTTGCATTGCAATCTTCATTGTCTGGCCTGGCTTTCAGTTGATTCAGTTGACTCAGGATCTTGTGGAACTTGTCATATCCCTTGTGGATACCTTCTTCCTCTGTGATCTGAAACTCTTGAAACTGCTGCTTGAGCATGGATTTCCTCATCCTTCTGGACTCCTCATTCCCACCAAACCTAGCTTTTATGGCCATCCAGATATCCTTTGCATCAGTCATGAAGTGAAAGTCACCCAAGTGATCCTCTGGTATAGCCTGAAGGAGAATAGTTCTAACTTTACTTTCCCTCTGCACAGCTAGAATTTCTTCAGCAGTTGTAGGATCAAGATGGTACATCCTTCCTTCTTGATCTGTTCCAGTCCTTTTTGGGCTATTACCTTTAAGGATCACCTTCCAAAGATTGTAGTCAATGTTGGTGATCCTGTTCTGCATCTTCATGGCCCAAATTTCATATTCTTCTTTCTTGAGGTAAGGGAATTTCGCATTACTGTTTGTGAGATTGAGTTGATGTAAGGATGTGGTGTTTTGATTGAGTGTAACATCTGTCTCATTGTCAGATCCAGGCATGATGGTTGGTTGTTTTGGTTGTGTGTGTGTATGAAGGTGATGTTCTTAGTATCGCAGAGACTCTCCCGAGGCTCTGATACCATTTGTTGAAACTTAGACCTTGATAGATCTTTGAGCACTCGTTGATCATTAGCAATGTTTATGCAATCACAAACACACTAATAGAAAGTCTCCAATACTTGTATTCTAAAGCGGAAACAAACACAAGTAATAATACAGAATACTAAGAACTCTTTGATCCTCTATGGATCTTTTATAAAGCTAAAACTTGTTTTTCAAACTCGTACATAAAACATAATAAGATGTTCCTTTTATAGACAAGGAACTCTAACCCTAAACCGTTTCACAAGAAACGTATAATCTATAAACTATCAAAGATATGCATTATCTTCTCCTAATAAAACTCATGAATATCCTAACTAAAATACAAAATACGCGGTTTATCTATATCCGCAGAAACACACTAAGCAGAAACTATTCTTCCGCAGAAAGTATCTTCAGCAGATTCCATATCTTCAGCAGAATCCATCAGCAGAATTCTTACTTAGCATAATTCCCAACAATATTTCACAAAAGTAAATCAATGAGTTAATAGTCAATATGAGACGAAATTAGTTTCGATATATATCTTGTATCAAAGTAAATGATTCACACTTCTCGTCACATTTTTATACGTAATAACTATGAGACGAAAATAGTTTCGATACATATCTTGTATGAAAATAATTTTAACTAAGTTGACTTTGCTCTAAGTTGATTATAAAGAATACGTATAAATAATGCAAAATTGTATACATGGTATCAAGGTCAGCCCTGGTACCGGGCGAGGTGGGGATGGCCCAGGGCATCATATTTTTGGGGGCATCAAATTCTAAACTCTTGTTATATTGTAATAGAAACCTAATTTGAAGATGAAAAAGTAAATCTTGTTTTTAATGGCGGAAGAAGCCAAATGAAGAAGAAGAAAAGAATAAAAAATATATTTACTATTATGTTTGTGTAGGCCTGGCTAGGGACCACAAATGTGTGGACAGTTCACTAATAGAAAAAGTTTTTCTAATATTGATTTGTACCTTTAAATATTTTCAAAAACTTGAAGTGCCTGCTTATTATCTACTCGTAAAATTAATGTGAAAGATCAATTGATTTGTACCTTTATATATTTATCTAGTAATATTAATGTGAAAGATCAATTGAAGATGGATGTTAATTTTGTAGTTAGAAAAACTCATCTTTATTAGTTTATTATATTACATACTAGTAATATCTTAGAGTGGTCATCAGTTGATATTTTTTTAACAAATGTTGCCGACAATAAGATAATTGATGGTTTTGCTTTAAGAAAACCAAAAGTGATCGATCATAATCATAAGTAAGAGTTTATATAGTGATATTGTAACATATTATTTATTCAAGAAAACCAAACGTGAGGATCAATTACGTAACTTGACTAGTGTACAATCCCATAAAGATAGTGTTATTTGCTTGCAAGGGACACTTTTCTGTCGGCTCGCCCAGGGCAGCAAAAAACTCAGGACCGGCCCTGCATGGTATGACAGTTGTATACATGTTGTTTACCATGCAAAGTTATTTAGTAAACTATTCTTGTGGGTAAAGTCACACTTTTCTTATTAAAGCTAAACAACCCATTCAATATGCATGCTTTTGATTTAAACGATACGTATAAAAATGGTTTCAACTAAATAGTTTTGTCATATAGTTTTCCATAGTTTATAGGCCATATAGTTGCCATGATTTAACAATTATAGTCCAAGGCAATACGAAGGAAGTACGTATTCCCGGGTCGTGGTCCCAACGAAGGTATGAATGGAATTTCGGTTCGAGTTGTGATTGTGTGAATTGAATAGTGATAGAATGAGATAATTTGGAGTTTTAAGACTATAATAGCAAACATAAACTAAAAGGAAATAATAAAGCATATAAGACAAGCACGTAAAACACAAATAACCTAAACGCAATCTAATCTAAAAGCTAGTCGCAAGTAACTATTCTAAAACTAATTATACTAATAGTAAACCAACAAATATACTAATCAATAAAGGCAACTAGATTATTCTAAAAATGATTTAAAAGATATATATGGAAAATATGTTTGCCAAGTGACGTAAATAAGCTCATTAAGTGTGGACTAAGGTTTGATGACGAATTATCTTCCTTAAACAAGATTGTTTGCAAAATTTCCTCACAACGTTGGTTTATTTTGCAAACAATCCTTTAAAAAGAAAATAATTGCTAGATGTGTAATTTGATTATTTTCCGGCTTTTGCCCTTCAAATAATAAAATTCCAAATCTAAATAATTTTTCCAATTATTAATCACAATCCTTTTTATAAATCCACACTTAAATCATATATCCGTATCACTTAGCAAACATTAACAAACTACTCGCTACACATATCTATAACCAAATAGGCAAACATTATCTCAAACTACTACTTACTTATTAAGCATCAAATATATCTACTCACTAAACAAATAATCCAACAATCATGACCATATTAATAAGCTAAGTATCTAAAAGCGAAAAGGATGAGAAAATAGAACCCGATCTAAGAGATGAGACGAAATTAACCACCCGATTTTATAAACTTGTCAAATTATAAAGTTTATTTCTTTAATAGTTTTAATATCACCAAGTAGTAAATAAAGTTTTTGACTTTACTCACTAATTAGCTTTATAAAAACTAGAAAAGCTATAAGCTTTATTAATAAGCAAGCTTATAAAACCCTTAAGCTCCGGCCTTAGATGTAGAATGATGAGAAACTAAGAAAGAACAAAACTTTATAAAAGGTTAGAACCAAATATGCAATAATATGGACCAAATAAGCTATGGAAGAGCTTATTGGTTAAGAAAGGACTAATTTTAAGTGATATAAACTAAGTAAAAGCTAAAAAGTTTAAAACTTTATGATAAAAACCTAATAGATCTAAGATAATAAGCTAATTTTATAACAAAAACTAATAAATTTGCAAACTTTTTAAGAAATTTGTATTAAAACTATTTAGATCTAATATAATAAACTAATATATGTTTTTTAATAAAAGTAAAACTAATAAAAATCAAATATTTTTGATTTTTTAAAAAGTAATTTGTAAAATAAAAAGTAGATCTAAATTTATAAAAGCTTTTAAAACAAAGTAGTAAAAGAGTATTTATTGAATAGGCTAGATCTAAATAAACCACTAAAAACTAATAAGCTAAAATAGATTTTTATATAAAAGAAAAATAAAAGTGAGAAGAAGTAATTAAAGCTAAGTAAACTCCATAAAAGTAACCTTCATAAATCTTGAAATAAGGTGTACAATAAGCTCTTAAAAATACACTACAAATATTAATCTATTACAAAGAAATAAATCTACTCTCTAATTTATTTATCCTACTCCTAAAAATAAAAGAGCTTGTGTGAAATTGTAAGAGAAAAAGCTGCCCAATTGAGTGCCAATGATTGGCATTTATATCCTCTCACTGAATTCTCAAACATTCCATCACTCAAATGATGCTCACATTCACTGAATTTGGACAGATTTTCGCAACAAAAGAGGCCACGTTGAGGGCGTTGATTGGCTGGAGGTGCATCATCAAGGACACAAGTCAACAACTGATCGGAAGAAGTGACATAGTGGGGTGCGAGTGAATGGAGGGCTAGAAGTCCACGCGCCCCTTTGATTAATTTTGGTGAGTGAGGAGCACGCAAGCCAAATAATATCATTCTTCAACTATTATTTTCTTTCTCTTTTGTCGATATGTGGAGTAAAGAAAGCAGGTCACATGGCTCCATAAATACTCAATATCTTTTCTTCTTTCTTAATCTTTTGTCGCATGCTTCATTTGTTTTCTTGTCTCATCAAATGCCACAAAATGTATATTTTTTTTTCATTTGATTAATCTTTTTCTTCGCTGGCCCCAAATAAAAGATAGCATCAGGTCCTCAATTTTCTTTTTCATTCTTATTGACAATTTGCTAAGAGTGTAGAAAATTGGTTCACGTGGCATGTCTTTTGATTATCCAAGTTGGGCTGCTTCATTTACTTCACGCTGGGCTGGCTTCTTTCTTTACAAATTGTAATTCTTTTGCTTTCAAAACATTGGGCTTTGTTGGACTTGAGCTCACTTGGGCTTGACTTCGGGCTTCAATAAATCATTAAATTTCTCATCTTTTGCCTCGATGCTCCAACTAAAATTATCATTCATCCCGTAATTTCGTGCTCTTTCCAAATCCCGTGCTCGTTTATGTCGTTTTCTCTTGATTTTTTGTCCTATTCTCACATATCCGTACCCGCACATGTAAAAACACAAAAACACAACATATTTGGCATTTATTGGTCGTTTTTGGTCGTATTGGTCCGTTAAATAAGGCAAAAGGTATGTGTAAATTAACACATACCATGCCATAGTTTCTACATTTAAAGAATGTCTTGGTAATAATGAATGCTAACCGAAAGCCACTAACATAGAAATGTCTTACTTTCCATGGTATGACAGTGTATATATATGTGGTTTACATGCAAAGTTATAGAAGAAAAGTCTTACCTTCTTTTTTATACATAAACAACCATTTCATCAAATTTGAAACGCAAGGTAGCAATTGGATTTTTAAACTTTTTCAAACATTTTCAACATTCAACAAAGTCAAGATTCAACTTTTGACCATTTTTTCATTTTATGTAGTTAAGATGCTAAGGGGTATTTTAACTTTTAAATATACCAACTTTTTGACTATGGGCTCGTTTGGTACGGGGGTATGGAATGGGTTTTAAATTGACAAGACATTTATTATTTGTTTGGTTGGTTATTTTGAGATAACGAATAAAAAGTGATAGTTGGCTATGTAAGTGTTTCAAGTGGGTATATGTATTTTTGTGGGCCATCTTAATTTTTCTCTCTTTATAAATGTGGACCCCATTATATTTTTCACATTTTTTTACTATTTTATCATTCAAAATAATATATTTTTTTAAAATTTATTAAAATATATATTTAAAAAATATAATTTCTCTCGCCTAAATCTAACTCAAATCCTAATCCTAATCCCACCCCACTTATAAACCAAACAGATCGTTAGAGCATTTGGTATCGTAACGTGAAACCTGCGTTAAACCTTCACATGGTCGCGTTAACCACACCGAGCCTTGAAGTGAAACTCATGTTAACGTGTTGCGTTAACTCCTTAACGCAACATTAAGGGTGGAAATCAATTAAAAAATCATTTCGCCCCCCCTCCCACCATGATTAAAGTGTGTGTTCTTGAGTGTGTAATTTTGCAGTGTGTGTGTTCTTATATGTGTTTTAACTGTATGTGTGTATGTGTTTAGTGTGTACAAGTAATATGTGATGGAGAAGATGATATATAACTTGAATTTGCCGTTTAGTGCTATGGTAGTGTGGTGTTTACAGTTGAGTCCATGTGGTTATAGCAGCAGTTTTTTTTTGAAGTTAATAACATTTTTATTTAGGGCTTTTTTGTTTTCACAAAAAAATGTCTAACTGCCTCTGACGTCTTACCAGTCAGACGCGGTCAGAGGTTTTTGTTGTTTGTTTTTTCATGACGAGTCAGACGCGGTCAGATCTTGAAGCTCTTACCCAATTAGAGGTGGTGATAATGTCTTACTGCCTCTTATCCCTACAAAACCATTCGACCTCTACAAGCCCTTCAACCCATCCAAACACTCGAAACCCTTCACACTCAATTATTTATGAGAGTTTTTTAGTGACAAATAATTTCCCGGTGGTTCTATTCATTGGAAAACATAGAGGAATGGGAAGGAAAAAAGGTTGGGAAGTGGGAAGGTTGGGAAGTGATGGGCTAGCATTATTAGCTACATAATATTTAAAACATATTTAGCTAAAAATATATTCTTTATAATAGTCACTCAAATAATATTTGTACTTTTTTGTATTTCTTAAGTAAGACGAATTTGCATAATAAAGTTATAAATATAATTTAGAAATATATGAAAATTTAGTATGATTTTGTAACCATCATAAGTTTGCTGATTATAGTTTTTAGTGTTATAAGTTACGTCAATTTTTTTAATAGTTTGATTTCGGTGATTTAAATTATTTATAACATGTCAAGCGCTCTAATACAATTTTCATCACTTTCCGTTTGTTTAATTTTTTGAAATAGGTGCTAATCGCAACACGTAAAGCAATTTTGTTAGCGTTAAAGAAACCCGACCTGATAATTTATTTAATGGTTTATGGTTTATTATTGTGTTAAATTTATGATAAAAATATTTTGTTTCATGTTTACACATATTGATATGGTTTAATATATTCTAAAAACCAAACAATTAAAATCATTCAGACAATTATACAAAAACAAACAACATTATTTCATTCAGATTCAGACTTTATACCCACATCTTAATAGTAAGTGCCAGTGAGATTCAGACCTAAAACATCTTAATAAAACAAACACACCCTTAGTTTTTTTTATGTGGTAGTTTTATTTATTTATTTATTTATTTTTTTTAAATTCGTAACGTTTTTCTATTTTGTATTGTAATTTTTAAGTTTATTAATGAAATATTAGGTTGTTGAATGAATGAAATAGTTAAGGGTTATATTGTAAATTGTAATTTTTTAAAAGGTGGGGTCCAAAATGTTGAGTTAAAGTTGAGTTATGATTAGGGGTGGAAACGACCCGAGCCGCTCGTGAAAAGCTCAGGATCGGATCGGTAAAAAGCTCGAACGAGCCGAGCCTAAAGGAGCTCAAGCCAGAGCTCGAACCTAAATTGAAGCTCGTTTAATAATCGAGCCCGAGCTCGAGCTTTATTTATAAAGCTCGAATAAGCTCGCGAGCCTAAACGAGCTATAGTATATTTCATGTATATTTATACATATAAAATGCGTATCACATATGTCTATGTATTTATGTTGACCATTAACTTTATACTTGACTTTCTCGAGCCTCACACTGGTACTTTCCTTTTGATATCATCATATCAGTCTTTTCAGTTTTCATCTACCACATATTTAGTTTTTATAATTTACTAAAATAAGAAAATTAAACCACAATGACAATGGTACTTCCTTTTTGATATTAATCTTTTCATCCACCATACTACCATCGACTCACTCCCTTTCTCCTTTTCCGATTGCCTTCGATCTATATCATACAACAGGTAACTTCATTTTTTCTTTTTTTTATGGTTTTGTTTGTTAGTTTTTCACTTTTTTACAACCAATTAATGACACTACTTTAGCATTTGAACATCACTAACAGTTTTATGTTTTAACTTGTAGGGTGGCTGCTGCATATGTTCCATTCATTTTCATGGGTTGTTTTGTGGTATCTTATCCTCGTAGTCAAGAAGAATTTAATGCAAATACAGATGCAGATGTCTATGATCAAGTTAATATTTTGTTGGTCTACTAGAACTTTTGTTAGATCTTTTGATCCATATGATACATGACATCTTTTTTTGGTAAACACTAACAACAATGGATGCTAATTTGCTATATTTTGTATGTAATGTTTTACTTTGGTTTAAATCCCTTCCGTCTATATCTTTACCTTTTTTTTATTTGGCTTCAGTCCACAAATAAACGAGCTCATTAACGAGCTCAAAACATATAAACGAGCTCTAGATAAACGAGCTTTAGACAAACGAGCTGAGCCTCAAGCCGAGCTCGAGCTTTATATATCATAATACGAGCCGAGCTCGAGCTCAGGCAGGCTCGGGCTCGGCTCGGCTCGTTTCCACCCCTAGTTATGATAATGGGTGTTTTTTTTAGTTAAGGTTAAAATGTTAAAGCTGATGTGGCGCTGAAACCCGAGTTATGATACCGAATGCTCTTATAGATTATGATTTGGATTTGGATTTGATGTAGGAGAGAGAATATATATTATAAAATAGCTTAATAATTGTTTGATATAAAATAAAATATTTTTTAATTGAAAAAATGAGTAAATCTATTTTTAAACTATACAAAAATGACAAAAGACAAAGCAAAATCAATATGGCCCACATAATTTTGTCAAATCCTTGCTCACCCTACTACTTTTGAGAAAAGTCTTAAAAATGGGCATGGTACCCGATTATTTACTTTACGATTTCAACCAAACTCTTTTAAGTGTCAAATCATATTAAAACTAACTCTCAAAGTGCGATACCAAATTGCACCTAAAATAATTACATAATAAGGGTCCGTTTGGTTTATAGATGGGTTTACGATTACGATTTGAATTTGTTTTTGTATTTGGATTTGGATTTGAATTTTAAAGAGAGAAAATATATTATAAAATAGATAAAATTATATATTTTTTAAAATTAAAAAGTAAGAAAAAGGAATAAAGAAAGTAAGGTGGAAAAAAATTGTAATAAAAAAATAATAACATGTAGTCAAGAGAGTATTACACCATTTTTTAGGAAACAAATGATAGATATATTTTCAAAATATGTCAAAATATGTAGGTTTTGGTCGGACTAGTATAGCTCATCTTTCAAACCAAACATATTTTTTGAACCTAACCCCAAATATTTGGGTTAAGCCCCATAAACCAAATGCATCCCAATTATCATATCAATTCTAATTAATCGGTTACCATCAATAAATTAATTATTTAGTATTTTCGGATTGAAAAACGACGGCGTGTGGTTACGTGTGACGGATCATGGGAGCGCATGAAAGGTCTACCGACAAAATGTTTTGTGAAGGTTTGGTCGGAGTTTGAGTTCAACCAAAGGGTTGTAGTGGTGTTGTATAATTTGGTCAGAATTCAATTTCAGTTTTCTTGTAGAGTGAAGGTTTGTAGTATAGAAAGAGTAATTTGTTTAAGAAAATAAAAATAATGAGTGATGCAGATTTTGGAGAGAGAGGTGAGTGTTTTAATTGTTTTTTTATTTAATTAATTTTGTCTTTCCCAATAAAGTTATTTATCGAATTTTTACTTGAAATTTGTGTTTTAGTCAAATTATATTGAGAGACCTTAAAGGGGACTCTAAATACACCAAAATGATTATACAAATTAATGATTTGTTACACAAAAATAAAATCATTGATTTGTTTATTTATTTTTAATACTATTGACTTGTTACACCAAAATGAAATCATTGACTTTTTTATTTTTTTTAGTTATTATAGTTAATTTTTATTTATCTTTATAAATTATTTTCTTTTCCTTATTTATTTATTTCTACAGTTAGTTTTTACCTTTGTCATATACATATATCATATATACATATACATTCCTATATATAAGTGAACAAAAACTACAATTTTTATTGAAAATAAATAATTAGAAATACAATATAAAGTACGTTAAATAATTACTTTGTTAGGTCAATATTTTTTGGAATACGATAATAATATTCACGAAACACATTTTGACGACTAACGTATGTATCCTCCCATCCATATGCATTTTCACTTTTATATGTAATCCAAAGTGGATGTTGGGTCCATTCAGTACTCAAGTATCCTTAAACTAAGATTTGAATAGAAAATACCCTAAGTTTTGCATAACCATAAACATTAACCAAGTCAGTGAGTGAATAGTCACTCAGTGAGTCACCTTCAGGAAGTTCAGGACAAGCCTAAGAAGAAAGACTTTCCATTCAGTGAGGCGAAACTCAATGAATGATCCCCGAGCCAAAGAAGAAGGTGATGGGTTCAGTGAGTGATGACAATAACTCACTGAAACCCAAGTCTCCTCAACAACAATGAAGACTAAAGACTCAAAGACTGAAGAACTAGAGACTGGAGGAATGAGGGACAAAGCGGGAAAATGTTTGAAAGGATAAGGAGAAGTCCTTATCAGGCAAAGGTCAAACTTTCCCTGAAAGGCTAATACTCAGAACTGTGTCATCACTATTCTTCAAAAAGTACTATGGTCCCATACCTAATATAGAAATTGTAACAAAGATAAATATGTAAGTATTTTGTCCAAACTAGCTTAGGTCATCTTTGTCTTTATCATAATGGTTGTAAAATATGTATGTATAAATAGGTTCATAAGTAGGAGTAAAAGGTTGAAAAGTTTGTGCACTTAATGCTTAGACATTTACAAACCCTTTTACTCCTCCAAAGACAACTAAGTCCCTGAAGTTAGCTCAGCTGGTTAACATAGTTGTACTTAAGCTTAGCTTAAGTTTAGAGAGGAGATTACCATACTTGTCATTTCAATCCTAAGTGTCATTCCGAAAACACTTGGGTATAGATTATTTGATTTACTTTTAATAAGAATTTAAACGTTGAAAAACTATGTCTTTTTTTTACGTTTTACTTATTAACAAATATTTGATTACATCACTTAAGCATGGAGACTTTGTAGTTAAGCTAATCGTGTAAAGAGAACAACAGATAGCCAAAAAAGATATAAAATTCAAGTTGTCAATACACTACAACTCTTAATGAAAAGCAAGCAAAAATAAAGTGGATATACCGTTATTATGTTTTGCCTTGTTAAACACATGTTCTAGATTTTCTATCATGTTTCCCAAAGCATCAATAGCCACATCCAATTTTCCCTTTCTTTTATCATCTACAAAGATAGCCAAATAGCTTAGACTTTGTCAATGATGTAGTAATCTATTTATGGTGTTTGACAAAGGGCTTAACTCATACTATGGGCAACAAAATACTAACATACAATTTTTCTCAAGTAATACAAGTATAAAGTCAAGAAGATGATCATTTGCAGACCATTAACATATTATGCATAGACCATTAGGGGTAATTGGCATCATCATATTGGCATCATCATTAAGATGTTTGTAGAATAAGGCTGTTGATACTATGTGCAGACCATTAACTTGTCAACATACATATGTGTAGACCATTAACATATTAGGCAAACCATTAAGTTATTATGATAATTAACAAAGGGGCTAAATACAGAACAGTGAGCAAAAAGTAGTGTTTGGAACTGCATTTGCGTTTGAAGAAAATGACCAATAAACTACATTTCTCTCAAATCATACACGTATAAAATTGATAAGGAGAAATTTGTTACGCTTTTAAGGGGTCATTTAAATCCTAAGTCGTGATAATATGATCAATTATTACCCTAAATCGTTTCTTTTGTCAATTTAGGTACTTTTGAGAAGAATTCTGGAAAAGGAAGCATTTTGGACGTTTTTGGAGCAAAAAGTGAAGAAAACGACTAAGTCAAGAATTCAAGCTGGAAACAGTACCTGACGGCGTCAAGTTTCACAAGGTGACGGGCCAGAAAGATTTTTGGAGGTTTACACGTGGCGGCGTCACGTTATAATTTGCCAAGGCCGTCACGTGTTAAGTTAAAGAGAGACGCCCCAGAGCACAATACAACCAGACGGCGTCAGAAGTGGATCTAGGCAATCAAGAAACCCTAGGACGGCGACTTGACGGCGTCACGACCCAAAAGGTGACGCCGTCAGATTGTAAATTCTATATATATATTTTTGATTTTCATTCATTAAAAGAGAACTCTTTTGGAGAGAACTTGTGGCACTAAACCCTAGGTCGAATTTGCAGCTTTTGTAAGGGTTTCAAACCCTTACTTTCTTCCATGTTTAATTGAAGATAAGTTATCCTTTAATCATTTAATATGTCTATGTGTTGTTTGATTATATTGTATGCTTTTCTTTCTTTTAACATGCTAGCTTAGGTTTATTTGTGTTTGCTTAGATCTAATGAAACTTAGTTATTGATTATTGGTTGTTGGTTTGTCTTTAATTGTTGTGGGTGATTGATTTTAGCGTTAGGCTTAAGAAAACTGTCTAATCTCCTATATGGCAACTTGCTTGAACGTCTTAAGAAACCTAATCGGATGTGTACTAAGGTTTTATTGGTTGTATTAAATGCATAAGTGACTATTAATGAGGCCATGATAGGATACTAAATGTGTCGTCATAGGAAGAGATAGAAGCTTATAGAGTTGGGGAAGATCGTACACGGCCCCGTGAATGGTATTAAGGAATGCAACCCTTCACCCATGCAATTGTGACAAACCAATTAATCAATAAAAGATAACTAAGGAGTAAGGAAATCTAAGTAAACACGTTTTCTCCATATAAGAAGTTCCCACCACTTTATTTTCTTGTTATTTTATTTTTATTGCATAAGTAGTTATTTGGGTTAGTTGGCTAGCAACTAATTCCGCCCACTCTTCCAATACCCGAGATATTTTACTTGCTTTCCATAAAACATAAAAATACAAAAAGAATCATCCCTCACCTCTAGACCTAGTTAGATTAGTTTCAATCCTAACGACACTATTCCCCGAGAGAACGATCAATCCCCCGGTACTTGCCACTCACTATACTACATCGGTCAGGTACACTGCCTGGTGGGGATTGCAAGCTTCTCAAGATCCCTTGAGAAGTAAAACCTTTTGCGTAGGCCGTAATCCACGCATCAAGTTTTTGGCGCCGCTGCCGGGGAATAGTTATTGCTTAGGTTGAAATAATTTTTGTTAGGTCTACTCACTAGATTCCTATCTATTGATATTTTTATTTTATTTTTATAGGTTTTCTTTAGTCTATCTTTTTTTCTTCGTTTCTTTGTTCGTAACCATTACCATCCGCCATCATGGAAGGTGGTAATATCTTTGATTCTGCCAACCAACCACAACAAAACCCACCACAACCAAACCAACCTCCTAGAGCACGCACTTTAGGAGAATACTCCCGTCCTAGCCACCAAGGCTACCGAAACACCATTGAGCTCACTCAAGGAGCCAATGTGTCTCCCTTGCGATCCGACACCATCCGGTTGGTGCAAAGCGGATGTGCATTCCATGGACTTCGTTCCGAAGATCCAAATCAACATCTCAAGGATTTCCTCAAAATCGTAGATTCCATAGACCTTGATGTTGCCACTCGAGAGACGACCCGATTGCGTCTCTTCCAATTCTCTCTACGGGACCAAGCTAGTCAATGGCTTGAGCGACTTCCCGCAGGATCCATCACCTCTTGGGACGATCTCACAACTCGTTTCCTTGCTCAATTTTTCCCACCGGGGAGAACTACCAAGCTAAGGAATGATATCTTGGCGTTCCAACAACGCCAAGGCGAAACCCTCTACGAGGCATGGACTCGATTCAAGGACTTACTCCAAAAAGTCCCTCATCATGGCATAGACCTTTGGCTCCAAGTCCAAATCTTCTATGACCATATCAATCTTTCCACAAGGCAAACCATTAACCAAGCGGCCGGTGGTAAGCTACGTGATCGAAGTGCGGAAGAATCATGGGAACTCATAGAAGATCTTGCTCTCTATGACAAAGAAAGTTGGAATGATCCCCGTGATTTGAACAAAACGGTCAAGGCAATATCTTTGCCTTCGAATAATTCAAGCACTCCCGACCGTAGGATCATGGAACTTGAAGACCAAGTCAAGTTTCTCATGAAATCCTACGAAGCTCCTAAACCTTCAAGCCAAGTGAGCAAAATCACTTCTCCATGTGAATATTGTAGTAGTCCCCACGACACTCGTGATTGCATGGAACTCCCCGAACAAGCTTTTGCGGACTACGCATCCTCGCGTACCGACGGAGCGAGAGATAAGTGGTACACTTTCAAACCCGAGCCAAACCCTTACGGTGATTCATACAACCCCTCTTGGAAAAAACACCCAAACTTTAGGTGGAAACAAAACCAAAACACGCCCCAAAACAATTCCTCCAATCCACCTAATCATTTTAATCAAACGGTTCATTCTCAAACCGTACTTTCAACAACAATCCTTCCAACAATTATGGTAGTAGCAATAATTTTGAAGGATTGACGTCCAATTTTATGGCATCTCAAGAAGCTCGTATAGCTAAGTTCGAAGTCGATTTCAAACAAAAACAACGCGAGATGACAAATAAGATTGACACCTTGTTGAAAGTTCTCAATGACCGAGAAATGGGAGCACTCCCAAGTGACACGGTCAACGCCATGAGCACGAACTTATAGTGCTTCGGCTACGAGACAAAGGATTTATAGTGGTTCGGCTATGAATCTCCTCTTCGTCCTACTCCACTCCCCGAGCACCTAACTCGAGAGTTTTCTTCACTATGTCAACAAGCTCCCTTATGGCGGAGAAACCTTACACACCTTTGCTTACACCGTTTAACGACACCAAGCAAAATGTCGAGTCCTAATACAAGCTAGAACCAATCTCACAACTCTTCACAACTTATCACGACTTCTACACAACTTATGCACACCACAACTACTTCACAACTTCACTACTTCTACTTCACAACACTACTCTATCTTCACTACTTTACTTCACAAATAACACTACTAGATCTCCTAATTACAATCACACAACACCTTTATACACAATATACACAACTACTAGTAATATCTACAATACTTCTTTAACTTGTTGTTGAAGGAGTATTCTTCTCTTGCACTTTGGAGGATGAGGAATTGAATCACTTGAAACAAAGACTTATAATCTTATGATCAAAGGATTTAGAAGGATGTTTGGAAAGGATTTGGACTGAAAATATTCGTGCAAAAGGTGAGGAAAAAATGCAGGATTGAACCAGTATTTATAGGCAAAAGATCCTGGCCTCAGGAGCGTGCCGGCCCCCTTAAATGGTGGCCGGCCCCCTTAAAATTAAGGGGGCCGCCCTCCTGAAACGGCCTGGAGCTTTTGTCTTTTGTGGGGAAAGTTTATTTGGAGAAAAACTAACTGATTTTGGTTAAAAATTTGAATTCATATATTTATTATGAATTAAACCTTTTCCTTTATTACCAAAAATGTTTTTCAAAAATATATAATATGTTTATATGATTTAATAAACTTTGTAATAATTAAATAAACATCCCTTTGATCATAAAATGTATTAGACATTTGTTTATTCATACCTTAAGTGATTTAGTTGGATAAAATGATATAAACTAACTTAATACTTGTTTACGTAGTAATTTTACGTTTAATATTTTTACATTTTGTGATCATCAAAACATAGAGATATCGAAAAATATAAATAACGTTTTTATGCATTATTTATATCAACATGGGGTTCACTAATAAGCTCTACAAGAGCTTATGAAGTTGGCTTGGTCAACTGAGTTACTCAGTTACCTGTTGTGGTCAGGGCAACTTAATGACCAAAATAAGCTAGGGGCAAGGGATCTATAGTCCAAAATAAGCACTGTTATATTGAGTTGAGCTGGTGAGCTCTCCAGAAAGCTAAGAAACTAAAGGTGGGGCCCACTAATAAGCACTATGGAAGCTTGTGAAGATGGGTAGAAAGTCTGGTACAGGCGAGGTCAAATGCCAACTGATTAACTTAAAGAGTGCTTATTTATAAGCAAATGGACTCCAAAATGAGATTTTCTTTTTGAAACAGATTAACAAGCTACCAAATAACTCAAAACAACAAAAATCTTTTATTTTCAATCTGTATTGAACCCTGTGCATGATCTAGAAACTTTGTCCATTTTCTGAATATGCAATTTTGACTTTTTGATTTTTGAACTAATGTTGACTTTGATGAGTTTAGATTGCTTCTAATAGACTGAAAAGGTAATAATAAGCTATAATGAGATGAAAACAAGCTATGGCAACAACTTCTGCAATGATGTGAGTGATCAAAAACCTAAAAATCCTAACAGTGAAACTGATGAGTGAGATCAAAAGAGATTTTGACTTTTTATCAAACAAGGCCTGGTTTATTTGATTGTACTGAGCTTATATGACCTTAAGTGATGTGTTTAAACCAAAGTTACCAAAAAATATACCCTGTGTCACAGATAAACCAGCAATACCAAACAAGCCTTTATAAACACTGATTTTTGATTTGTGAAACAAATGATTACTTGAGATCATGCAACTGATCCACAACAACCTAATATGATCTAATAACCTCAAATGAGCATAGAAACACAGGTTTGATCCACAAATACCTAGAATCCTATATAATGCTAATTATGACAGTTAAACTAAGATTATGAGCTCAAATGGAAACTAATGAACCAAGACCTGATTTTAAGTAACAATCTAACTCATTTAAACTAGGGGTGGCAATTCGGGTCGGGTTCGGGTTGGCGGGTTCGGGTTGTCAGGTTGGCGGGTCAGAAAACCTCAACCCGAACCCGACCCATTTAAATCATCGGGTCAGCTACGTCAACCCTAACCTGTTTACACGTAACCCGAACCTGACCCATTTAACCCGTATATATACTTGGGTTGACGGGTTAAATAGGTTACACGGGTTGAATATGTTAAACGGGTTTCGGGTTGACCCATTTAACTCGTTTTATATACAAAAGTTAGCACATTACACGAGTTACATGGGTTAAACGGGTTAGCGGGTCGACCCGTTTAACCTATTTAACCCATATAATTAAATATAAATAAATTTTAGTTTAAGAAAAAAATCTTAAACGGGTTGGCGGGTCGACACCGTTTATTTTATTCCTAACCCGAACCTGACCTGTTTAATAAACGGGTTAGATATGTCGACCCAAACCTGACCCGAAATCTATTTAGCTCAACCCGAACCTGTTAATTCTCGTGTCGGTTTCAGGTCGGGTTTCGTGTCGGGTCAGAAATTGCCACCCCTAATTTACACCTAATAAGCACAAATAATACAGAAACAAGCATTGATAAGCATATGAACAGTAAAACAAGGAAATTGAGAAAATTCTTACAAATGCAATCCTGCCAAATACGAAGAACCAAGGACCAATTACCAATCCTATAGTCTCCCCTGAGACACAAAACCACTGCCATCCAGGATTTACAGTGCTCCAGCTTTCTTCTTTATTGATTTTTTTTTTTATTTTTCACTGATTTTTTTTTATTTTTTGTATTTTTGAGTTTTTTTTCAAATTAAACAAGCCTTAAGGATTACTGAGTTTATAATAACTTATATTGAACTTATATTGAGCTTAGGAAATAATAAAACAGGGTTTATAACATGATTAAGTTAAAAAGAGAAATTTCAAATTTGAAATACAAATACTGAATTAGAACTGAAATACTTGAAACTGAGATTGATTAAAGATCAAGTTACACTATTAGAACTGAGTACAAACTTTTGAAAGCTAATTTAACAACTAATGATTGTTTTTACACTAATTCGACATAAGAAAATAAGCTAAAAAACTACACAGTATCTTCTTCCTCTCTTCTTCCTTTTATAGATGAGTAATAGGGTTCCTTGATGCCTCTTGTGTCTTTCCCACTTCAATCTGAGCCCTTGGATTGCCTTGATTTAATCCTAGCCTTTAAAACATTTTTGGCGCTAAAAAAGGGAAAGTGCAATTTGCACTGTTACTTGCAATTGGGGGGGGGGGTGCATTAAATGCAGTTGTTTGTAGTGTTTGGAGGTGGTGGAGAGGGCGGTGGGATGTGACTGGCAAGTGGTGATGGTGAGGATGAATACCAGGGGTGGTTTTGGTTCAGAGAAGGAGGGAAGGGGGAGTGGTTTTGGGGGGTTTGACTGGGGTTTGACCCCGTTTTTATTATAAAAGGGGTGTTGGGCTTGTGGATTGGTGGGCCTGGGGTGTTGTTGGGTTGTGTTTGTTTTGGGTTTGAAGAAATAAAAGTGTCCGTTTGGTGTAGTAATTTAACAAGGACCAATTTTGCAATTTACTGAATTTTGAGGGACTGAAGTTGTAACTTTTCCAAAGTTATTTCAAGGGTGTAACTTGCCAAGTTTAATTATCCAAGGACCATTTTTGCAATTTCCCTTTTTTGAATGTCCAGGGACCATTCTACCAAACTTGAAACTTGAGGGACTAAACTTGTAATTTCTTCAAACTTTTCACCCAAGGACCAATTATGACAACTTTTGATTTTCCAAGGACCTTTGTTGACTTTTCTTCCAAAACAAATGCTCAGGGACTGATTCTGTCAATTTCTGAAAGTTGAGGGACTATTTCTGCCAATTCTGCAAACTTTTGCTCCAAGGACTATTTCTGGCATTTTGTGATTCCCCAAGGTGTGTTTTGACAATCTGAGCTCAAAAGTGGTAATTTGCTTCCCCGGCTCTGGCTTTCGACACGTTTTCCAAACTCGTACTCGTTTTTGTCCTTTTTTGGCCTGATTTGTGCCAATTTATGAAATATCCGTTCCTGCACGATCACAAACACAAAAACACAATATCTTTGGCATTTATGGTTAGTTTGTGTCTGTTTTGGTCTTAATTTGGCCAGAAAAAAGTGTGTGAATAAGCACACACCAGCAGCAATTCCTCCAAAGTCCGCGTGTCCTCCATAAGAATTAAACGATATAGAGGGATAAGAAGATAGGATCAAACGGTTAAGAGGATAAGAAGATAAGAATTAAACGGTATGAGAGGGTAAAGAGACAAGAATTAAACATATAAGAGGATACGAAGATTATTTTTGGATTTTTATGACGTAAAAACGTACTAAGATAAAAGTAAAACAAAATATAAAACCAATTTTGAAAAAGAAATTATTTTTGGTTTTTTTATTTATTTTATTTATTTTTTTTTTGTGATTAGAAAAATGGAAATCAAAAGAAAAACAAATTTTGAAAAGAAAATATTTTTGGTTTTTTTTATATTTTATAATTTTTTTGGTTTTTATAAAAATATTGAGAAAATATTTACAAAGAAAACGATAACTTATCGGGGAAGGGTCTTCAAAACACAAATCAACGAACGAGAATCAAAAACTCACTTCAAACCCTCCCCGGCAACGGCGCTAAAAATTGATTAAATAATTATAGTCCAAGGCAATACGAAGGAAGTACGTATTCCCGGGTCATGGTCCCAACGAAGGTATGAATGGAATTTCGGTTCAAGTCGTGATTGTGTGAATTGAATATAAAAAAGGAAGATATTTGGATTTTTATCACTAAAATTATAAAGCATAAACTCAAAAAAAACAAACAATAAAGCATATAAAACAAGCACGTAAAGCACAAAAAATCTAAAACGCAATCTAATCTAAAAACTAGTAGCAAGCAAATAAACTAATTATACTAATAGTAAACCAACAAACTTACTAAGCAATAAAGTCAACTAGATAATTCTAAAAATGATATAAAAGATATATATGGTAAATATGTTTGCTAAGTGACGTGACAAGTTCATTAAGTATGGAATAAGGTTTGACGATAAATTATTCTCCTTAAACAAGATTATTTCCTCACAACGTTGGTTCATTTTGCAAACAATCCTTTGAAAAGAAAATAATTTCTAGATGTGTAATTTGATTATTTTCCGGCTTTTGCCCTTCAAATAATAAAATTCCAAATCTAAATAATTTGTCCAATTATTAATCACAATCCCTTTTATTAATCCATACTTAAATCACAAATCCGTATCACTAAGCAAACATTAACAAACTACTCGCTACACATATCTATTATCAAATAGGCAAACATCTCAATTACTACTCACTAATCATATAAAATTGATCTACTCATTAAACATATCAATTAAACTAACAAATTATCCAACAAATATTATCATATCAATAAACTAATTATCTAAAAGTGAAAAGGATGAGAAAATAGAACCCGATCTAAGAGATGAGACGAATTTAACCACCCGATTTTATAAACTTGACAAATTATAAAGTTTATTTCTTTAATAGTTTTAATTTCACCAAGTAGTAAATAAAGTTTTTGACTTTAATCACTAATTAGTTTCATAAAAACTAGAAAAGCTATAAGCTTTATTAATAAGCAAGCTTATAAAACCCTTAAGCTCCGGCCTTATGTTGAGAATGATGAGGAAATTAAGAAAGATCAAAACTTTATTAGTAAAAAGCAATAATAATGACCAAATAAGCTATGGAAGAGCTTATTGGTTGAGAAAGCTACCAACTTTAAGTGAAAACCTAATAGATCTATGATAATAAGCAGAATATGTGAAAAGAGATAAACTAAATAGATTTATTTAAGAAAAAGCTTTTAAAATACAAAGAGACTAAGTGACTTAAGCTAAAAATTATTAGATCTAATAAATCTAAATAGGATTTGAAAAGTAATTAAGAAATAAAAAGGTTTTTATTAAATAAACTATATGAAAAATTTATTCTAAAAGCTAAACTAATTAATCTCTAAATAAGCTATTAAGTAAAGCCTATTAGATTAAAGTAAAAAGAAATTATAAGAAAGAGATGAGAAGAAAATAGATTAAGCTAAATTGCATCTTAAACAAACCTTTATCTTCGTTAATCATAAAAAGTTGAGTACAAAATAAGCTTTTAAAAATAACCTAACTATTACAAAGAAATAAGCTACCACAACTAATTTTACTCTAAAAACTAATACTAAAAATAAAAGTGAAAAGTGTGTGTAAACTATTCCTACTGTGTGTAACTATGATGAGGAGCATGATTCAATTATATCTTGGATCTCGAGCTGTATTTAAAGCAACCATAAGTCGGTCTTGTATTTTCTCGAAACTTCCCAATGACTGACAGCTATCAAAGGCCTAGATCCAGATATTTTTTTGCAAAACGCGTACACGTGGCTGCGGATCATTGGAGGACGGGCTGTTATATTTGTTGGTGCGAGTGGCCAGACACAAGCAAACGCACCTCTTCATTTAATATGGAATGTGAGAGCTACTCGCTATGCCAAAACATATCATGTATCTCCTTTCTTTGTTTTGTTGTGTAGCAGCATGAGAATTCATATGTGGCCTTGTGAATATATATATATCCCACTTTCTCTTTTCTTATTTGTTGAGTGCCAAGAGTAAAAAAAAATCACGTGCATGGCTTTTCTTCTATTCTTTGTATTCTCGGTAAAAATTGCATGAGAGGAGCAGGTCCACTTGATAACATTGAATCTCATTTGCTTCTATATATATATTTTTTTCTTTCATGTTCGAATCTCAAAATTAACGTGCCACCAAATGTAATATTTCCAATCATGTGCTGGTAATTCATTTTCTTTGGGCTCGGTTGCATCAGCTCTTCACGTGGGCTCAACTTGGCTCTCAATTGATTCCATTTTATTTGTTGTAGCAGCAGACACGTTCCTTAGTTGATTAACATTTGAAATCTCATTCTGAGTGTGAAGAATAGATAGCGACAAGGGGATTGTAATTCATTCATGAACCTCATCATATGTACTTGGGCCTGTCGCTGGTCTTGGCTCTTAGCTTCTCATTGGGCTTTATCTTCCATGTTCTTCATTTTGCCATATTGGGCTTGATCTTTATGTACCACATTGGGCTTTATATCTCTATGCTCCAAATAAAATTATCGTTAATCCCATAATTTCGTCCTCTTTCCAATCTCGTGCTCGTTTTGTCTTTTTCTCTTGATTTTTGTCCATTTTCTTATATATCCATACCTGCACAATCACAAACACAAAAACATATAAATTTGGCATATTCGGCTCGGTTTTTGGTCTTTTTGGTCCGTTTTATTAGGTAAAAGGTATGTGTAATTTAACACATACCAAAATCTCCCAGACTAAGGTATTGCCGTGTCCTCACGCAATGTCATCACATCACGCTTTTGAGATAAATAATTTCAAAACCTCTTTTTACTAACTTTAAAAAGTTGCAAAACGTTCAAAAGACATTACGAAATCATTTATTCCCTAAAACGTCTCGTTTTTCCCAATTTATTCATATACTAACTATTACTACTATTTTTGTATTTTTCCAGTTTTTCATTTGACGGTATGTTGACTTTTATTATTTTGCAATAACGTTTAGGGTCATAGAATAAGAACACGACTCATGGAGAAGTGACCATACTGATAAAATTCGTCGTCCTTGATTTTTCACAAGCCCCCAAACTAAGCTTAAAAAATGAAATCATTGTTTATATACAAGTTAGATGCCAACACTACCCATGGAAGTTACTTGTGTGATTACCTCTTGCTCCCATTTTCTTAATTTATCTAGATTTTTTTATTTTTGTTGAGAAATGAATTTCTTCATATTTTCTCATTTCGATAACTTTTTACTCCGATAAAGATACCAAGTTTAGACGCTAAGTAGTTTTTGATCTTCTCTCGAGAATCATTGTATTAAAAATGAGGTCTACATCAAAGTTATTTATTATATTTTTAACTTTTCCATTTTTTTTCAACATTTTTTTTTGCACTTATACTTTTCATTTACGATCTTTTAAACTACGGAGCTTCACGGGGTAATTCCAAGACCTTAGACCTACTCGGAGTAAAGGATCCAAGGGCCGTTACGATGGAGAATTCCAAGACTCTAGACGTTCCTGAAATGAGGATCCAAGGTGGTTAGACCAAGACTTCACACATTCCCGAAAAGAGGTCCAAGGGCCGGCGCAAGAGGGTAGCCAAGACCTAAAACCTTTTGGAATTAAGGATCCAAGGGCCCGATCTCGAACCGCAGCTCATACTTAATTATTAAACTTATTTATTACGTGACTTTGACGTGTACCCAATTTTTAAAACAAGGATTCTCTTAAGAAGATAAAAAACTAAATTTCGTCAAAACATAACATTTTAATTATTTTATACATATATATGGGGTGAAACAATTTTGTGGGAGCAAAAAGCCACAAGTACCTTCGATGAGCTCTAAAGAGAACCAACTACTCCACGTTTAGCATCTAACTTCTAAATAAACTCTATCATTTCTCGTTCTTCGCAAATTTAAAATCTCAAATAATGAGATCCGCGAATGCTTAGCCGATAATCGAATATTATGATTATGAATGGTTAAGGGAACAAGAGGGCTCAACACGCCCGGATCAATTCAAAATTTTTATTCTTACTCTCTTCAGCGGAAAGTCAAACATGGTGTCAAAATACTTATTATATTTTTTAACAATTTTTTTTTTAATTTTTGTACTTTTTCTCATTATTTTCATCATATTTTTCAAAAAATTTCAATTTTTTTTAATTTTTGAGGGAAAACGGGGTTGCGTAAGTAAACGACTAAAATGAAAGTGCAAGGTCAAATCGAATCGAAGATTCAACCCTCCCCCCAGACTAAAGGTAAACATTGTCCTCAATGTTTCAAAGGTAAGGGTAATCCTAACAAAAATCTAAGGCCGTTTATTAATTATGCCAAAAGATAAACGTTAATCAATAAGATTAGGATATATGGATTTCCCGTAATAGCAACGATGAATGAGACTCGAGTGGAGTAAAGACAAAACCACGAGCACGAGAGTCTTCAAACTACGGGGAAATTCCTGGACATAAACAACAACAAGCACAAAACACGAGAATGGAAGCGGTCGCCCTCCTCACGTCACACTTATTAGAAAATAAAAATAAAAAGAAAATAAAAAGGATAAGCATGGGGTGCCTCCCACGAAGCGCTGGTTTATTATCGAGTCGTGTAGCTTAGACTCGCCTAGAATTTAATTGTCCTTGGGGGAGCAAGTGGAAGGGATAATCTCAATCGGACTTTCATTCAAGATGTTTGAAAAAACATTGAAGCTTACGAAAGTTCCACACCGACGAGATACCCACGGCTCTAAAGAGATAAAGCGGTGATGTCGGGCTCAAAGATGACATCTTCACTCCTGATGGAGTGAAGAAGAGGAGAAATCACATTAAATGTGAAGAAGGGAAGAAAGATTTTGATAACAATCAGAATAAGATCTTCATCTTCAAAAGCAAATTTATCATTAACGCTCTTTTCAACAAATACCTCGGGTGGGAGGGTCGGGATTATTTCTTCAATAAACAAACTCTTATGATAGAATGCTCCTCCCCCTGGGTCAGGATCTTCCTCAAAATGATCATACTCCGGTGGAGATATGATATGAGTGACTTCATCGGAGAACCCCTAGTGAAGAGAATCACTTTTATGAAGTACGTCTTTGGGCACGGGCTCCGAAAGGATATAAGGAAGCGGGACTTGTGCGGTACTTTGTGGTTGTTTTAAACATTTCTGTATCGAAAGATTTCTCAGATACCCTTTGGATTGGAACAAGGTCATCAACATCCTCAAAAGGATTGACCTCGACTTCCTTGTCCCCCATTGACAAGGTATCTAAAGATTCCTCAAGAGGAGAAACTTCGAGTTTAGAAACTTGGAAAACCATAGGTTGAACGTCATTGGTACTTTCCTTATCAATAGAAAACACCGTGTCCTTTGTCACCTCGGTTTGACGTTCCACTACTTTAGGAAGAGAAGAAGATGTAGTAGGAATCGTAGGTCCAGTGTAAGCAACACCACCTCTGTTAGGGATAGATTGAATGTTGAAACCGGGTGGTGCAGAATGATAGCTAAGAAGATTTTGGTTTCTTTGCGGTTGGTAAGTATTACTTCCCGATCTTTTATTAGCATAAACATTCTCTTGAGTGTAGCCACCGGCGGCTGGACACTCGAAATAAGAATATGAATCACCATAAGTATCGCAACTTGGGTTGACGGCTTGCACGGGCTTCGGTAGCCACGGTTTGTTTCGGAAATGGAAACTCTCGATATGTTCTCGATGATAGTCAACACATCTTTCGGCGTTCGAGTCATAATATTGCCACCGGCGGCAGTATTAAGTGAATCTTGATCGGCTTGTGTCAGAGAATTATAGAATATATCGACTTGGTGTAATTCTAAAAAACCGTGATGTGGGCATTTTCTCATTAAATCTTTGAATCTTTCCCAAGCCTCGGCGAAAGTCTCATCAAAACATTCTTGAAAATTAACGATTTCTTTTCTGAGCTCAATTGTTTTGGAATGAGGATAAAATCGATTCACAAATTTTGACGCTAAACAATCCCAAGTGGTGATTGAATTAGGAGGTTCATGATCAAGCCATCTCTGGGCTGCTCCTTTAATAGTCAACGAAAACAAGATTAACTTCACCACATCATCAGGCACTTGATTTATTTTGAAAGTTCCAGTTATTAGGGAAAGTCTGCTGATGTGTGAATAAGGATCATCGTTTTCAAAACCAAAGAAAGGATCTATGAAATTCAGTAACTCGACGTTTATTTGATATTCATCTGCAAGAATTGGTGGAATAACGATGGCCTTTTCAAAACGTACAGGAATTCGCAGCTGACTCCTCCCAAACAGTCAGTCCAGATTAACCAAGTGTGGTCAACAGGTCAAACCTGAGGGAGAGGAGAGATCAATTTATGATCCGGTGCAAGCACAATGTATTCCCGGGTCGTTATGTCCCGACGAGATTGAAATTGTATTTTGGGAAACGTTTGAGGGATTCAATGATTGGGAAAGTAACCAGATAATGATTTAGATTGATTATACTAAGCAGATATGAATAGAAATAAGACAAATAGGCAATACTAACAATACTGGAAATCAGATAAATCTAAAACGTAATTAAAATTAAAATAAACGTAAACGCGTACTGGGAAAAGTGAAAATTAAGCAAAAATAAACTAGAGGGGGTGAAAATGACTTTTTTTACAAACTTAATATAAAAAGAAAATTTATAAAAAAGAAAATTATTTTTTTTTGATTATTTTAATTATTTAATATTAATTATTAATTAAAAACTATTTAATTACTTATTTAAACTAATTTAAATTACTTAAAATACTAAAATGACTTAGATAATTATGAAACTTTTTATAAAACTAATTGATGAGTGTGTAAATACTCATCATTTTTGTCGTATCTGAACTGCCAAAACATCCAAAAACACTCAAATATGCATCAAAATACTGAAAATATCCCAGGGTTGTGTTTTATATGTTTCAGATGCAAAATAAATGAAAACAAATGAAAAACGAACAAAGTTTGCATAATTGGCAGTTTCAGTCCCTCAACTTTCAAAACTTGTCAAATCTAGTCCCTAAGCATAAATTTTGAAAGAAAAGTCAACCAAAGTCCTTTAGAAATCACAAGTTGTCATAATTAGTCCTTTGATGAAAAGTTTCAAAAGTTTACAAGTTTAGTCCCTGAACTTTGCAAAAGTGTCAAAAATAGCCCCTGGGATTAAAATCTTTTGGAAAATAACAATTATGGTCCTTGTATTGTGAAACATTGGCAAAAATAATCCTTGGGTGAAAAGTTTGGTGAAATTACATAATTGGTCCCTCAAGTTTCAGAGTTGGCAGAAAAGGTCCCTGAAGAATCAAAAAATGGAAAAGTCAACAAAGAACCTTGTACTATTCACAATTGGCAAGAAATCACCCTTGGAATACTTTGGACAAGTTGGCAAAATCAGTCCCTCAAAAATCCAAAAATTACACATNTGTCAAATCTAGTCCCTAAGCATAAATTTTGAAAGAAAAGTCAACCAAAGTCCTTTAGAAATCACAAGTTGTCATAATTAGTCCTTTGATGAAAAGTTTCAAAAGTTTACAAGTTTAGTCCCTGAACTTTGCAAAAGTGTCAAAAATAGCCCCTGGGATTAAAATCTTTTGGAAAATAACAATTATGGTCCTTGTATTGTGAAACATTGGCAAAAATAATCCTTGGGTGAAAAGTTTGGTGAAATTACATAATTGGTCCCTCAAGTTTTAGAGTTGGCAGAAAAGGTCCCTGAAGAATCAAAAAATGGAAAAGTCAACAAAGAACCTTGTACTATTCACAATTGGCAAGAAATCACCCTTGGAATACTTTGGACAAGTTGGCAAAATCAGTCCCTCAAAAATCCAAAAATTAAACATTTGGTCCTTGTTATATCTACAAAAAAACGACCCTTTATAAATCATAACCCAAACAAACCAAGTCCACAAACAAACACAAACACCCCCTTGGGCCCATTCTTTCTATTGGCCCAACACTCCCACCAGCCCAAACTCCCCCTTTGTTATAATTTAAACCAGACACCCCTTCCCGTTCCCACCTCTCACCCCACCATCTCCACTTGCAACTCTGCAAACCCATCACCTCACCACCCCCACCATCTCCACCGCCCACTCCACTACACCTAACCTTCACCTCACATTAAATGCACCACCCCCAGTTTTATAAGAAAGAGCAAATTGCAGTTTTATTTTTGGCGCCAAAGGACACGTGTATGGCTTAGATGAAAGAGAATGATCCAATGGCTGTGGAAATGCTCAGAGTTCTCCTTGGAACCCTAATTAAAGGCTATAAGAGGAAGAAGAAGAGCAATGAAGACTGTGTAGTCATTTAGTCATAATTTAGTGTCGAATTTATGTAATTTAAGTTTTTAGTTGTTAAATTTACTCTCAAAAGCTTGTAATCTGTTTCAATAATTGTACTTTGATCTTTTGGTAATCAAAAAACTCAAGCAAATTCAGTTTCAATTCAGTTTCATAATTTGCAAATTGCAAATTTCCTTTTCAGTCCTAATGGTGTTTAAGCTTAATGTTACTGTTCATAACTCACTTAGGTTAATAGAAATCATAAGAAAACATAAAAAGATAAAAAATTCAGAAAACAAATAATCACAGGGTACCTTTGCATTAGACTGTGGAAGCTTTGGAAGTTGCCTACAATGGAGGGGCAAGATGGACTTTTACCTAGCTTATCTCTGATAAGCTCTAAGCTTGTGAGCAGTAAAGAAACCTCTAGTAAAGCTAGAGCTAAGGTTTCTACTTTAAAGTTTAAAATTCCAAGTTTTAGTGTAAATTTCCATTTCACTGTATTAGTGCTTATCTTGCTTAATCTCTGTGCTTTTGTGCTTATTAGGTGTTAATTAGTGATATTATTACTTAAAATCTCAGGCTGTTAGAGTGATTTTCATTGTTGCTAAAAATTCTATTTTCACTGTCAAATAGTATTGGTAGTAATCTTGTGCATTTTGTATTCAAGCTGTTGTTTCTGTGTTTAAATAAACTCATTACACCTTCATAAGTTGTGTGAAATCAATTCATAATCTGCAAACATTCAATTGCTTTAAAAAAAAAACTAGTGCAGTTAAAGGCTTGTTTGGTTTTGCTGTCATATTGTGTTCTAGTGTGTATTTGTTGTGCTCTGTGTTGTTTCATTGCTTCTTAAGGTGTAACTTTAGAACATTCAAACCATAAAAACCAAGTGTGTTCATAAAAAAGTCAAAATAGCTTTAATCTCATTCATTAGTAATCGTCAAAGTTTTTAGTCCAAAATCATCAAATCAGTTCAATAGATATGTTTTAGTTGCTCAATTCATGTTCTTATAGTCTATATAACAATATCAGTAAGAAAAATCAAGATCAAATCTCACAAAAGTCAACTTTGTATATAAATCAAAAAGTCAAAAGTTTCAATATTCAGTAAAATGGCAAGTTTTCTTGTGATCCATAGGGTTAATACAGATCGAAATACCAAAGTTTTTGTGAAATTGTGTTATATTTGTTGCTTGTTTAAAAAAATTCAAAAAAAAAATTCCAATTTTGAATCCATTTGTTATAATAAGCAGTGTTAAAGTAAAACCTATTAGGCTGTAACCTCCCCTGTGTCACAGCTTTATTACCATATTGCATAACTAAATAAGAATTGAGAAGCTATTAGTGGGCAACACACTAAGAATGCCTTAGATTCTTGGCTTTTTTCTTAAATTCCTAGTATCTTAAAGTATTTGTATAAATTTTCTTAGAATTTTCCCTTTTCATTTAGTATTTATTAGAATTAATAACAGTTTAATTAATAATTAGTTAATATTAGTAAACTAAATAGTTTTAATAGTTTTTGTTAAACAGTAGTATATTTTTATATTTTTCTAAAGTTATAAATACTATTTAGCACTTCTAGTAATTTTCCCATAATTTCTACTGTTCATTTGGTAATTTCTAGGTTTAATTTTATTTAAAACAGTTTTAATCCAAAAACCAAAAAGAAATTAGTTTAAGTATTTAAATTTAATCTCAGATCCATTTTTATAATTTTCCTAGCTTGTAAACATTATTTAGAATCTGTAAAAATTGGATTTGTAATTTCGCTTTTCATTTTCTATTTTTCTTATTTAATCTAGTTTAAATAACCTTTATATAATAGTTTAGTAATTAATTAATAAAAGATCCACAAAAAGACAAAAATATTTATTTTAAATTTTTATATTTCTTTTAAGTCATTTTAGATTTTTAGAAATTAATTTTGCAAATTTTTAGTGTAATTTTTTAATCTTAATCATTTTTAGTTTAACTTTAATTAGTTTTTATTAAGTTTTAAATAGTTTTAGTAATTAATTAATATTTAAATAATAAAATAATCAAAAAAATAATTTTCTTTTTAATTTAATTTTCTTTTAATTTTAAGTTTGTAAAAGTTTCATTTTTACCCTTTCTAGTTTTTATTTGTTCAAATTTCACCTTTTTCCATTTACGTAATTAGTCTGCTTGTATTAAGTTTTCCCAAGCCTAATTCTGTTTCCCTGTAGTGTAGAATTTTATTATCATTTCCATTAGTGTAAACAATACCAAATAATCATTCTTAATCTGGTTACTATTCCCAATCACTCATTCCCAAAACGTTTTCCAAAACACAATATCAATCTCGTTGGGACTTAACGACCCGTGAGAACACTGTGCTTTCAACGGATCATATATTGATCACTCTCTACCTCATTTGACTTAGTTGACCACACCTGGTTAACTGGTTAGTTTGGGAGGAGTCAAATTTTGGCGCCGCTGCCGGGGAGGTTGTTGCGTGTTTTAAAAAAACGTTTAGGTTTAGTGGTTTTCAAAACCCTCCTTGTACAAATCACATCACTTGTAAATTTTTGTAAAAATCTTAATCATGTCAAGAAAAAAGTCATTAACACTTTTCCTATAGTGTTAACAACACCAAAAAAATCATAAACAACAAAACAAATCGTGAAGTTAAATTACTTCGATTCTTTAAGATTACAACCTATACAGGTGGAATACGGAGGTTCTGACATTAAATTGCGAACCGAAGAGAGATCCATTCTTCTCTCCCGCCACCCTGCGAGTAGTCTTNNNAGTGTTAACAACACCAAAAAAATCATAAACAACAAAACAAATCGTGAAGTTAAATTACTTCGATTCTTTAAGATTACAACCTATACAGGTGGAATACGGAGGTTCTGACATTAAATTGCGAACCGAAGAGAGATCCATTCTTCTCTCCCGCCACCCTGCGAGTAGTCTTAAAGGAACGATTTCGGTTAACGAATCGATTCCAAAAATAATTCCAAAAGTTTTTTCACACACACCCCGAAAAAGCCAAAAACATTTGTTTTCTTGTTAATAATAATTACGTAAAATATTACCACCGCAAACCAAGGCTGAATACAACCCAACTGGGTGTATGACCATTAATAAGTTCCCAATCAAAAGATTAAAACTTACCTTTGTATCCTTGTGACTGGTGTACCTTTTTCAAAGAAGCCAGTCATACTGTGATTATTGGTTTAAGTTCCCTGTTGTTTTGCCTCAGTCTTGTTTTACTTGTGATTATTTTTACAAAATGTTTATCAAAAATACCAAAAATATTCACCTTTACCCTCTCACCTTTTTAATTCTTTATCCCTTACCCTCTGAAACCCTTTGATTCTTTCTATTTCTTATCCCCACCATCTCGATTGTCAATGGTGTGGTGGTCCTTATAATGGTGGTAATTGTCCCAGTTGTAGCATGGTAGAGTCAGGAAACGGGTCTGTCTATAACCAGAATCCCTATTCCTACCATGACACGACTGATTTATTACATCAGCTCCCACATCATGTGATACCGACACACTCGTGTGAATATTATGGAGGTCCTCACCAAGGATTTGAGTGTCAAACCAGGAACACGTTTGTCTATGAACAGTTTCCTGGTAACAATCAAAGTTTTGAAAATGAACAATATCCATATTATTCACCAAATCAGTCACAGCAATCATATTGTTGTGAGTACTGTGGAGGTCCCCACTTCAGCTCTGATTGTCAAACAGGAAATCCATTTCCTTGTAACAATTATGATTATTCGTATCATGACCAACCTCCACAGTGCCAAATGATTCAAACAACTCCTCAATTCCCGCAAGACCTTTGTCTAGAGGCTCTTGAGATATTGAATGAACTTAAGGAGGAGTTGGCTAATATTTCGCTTCGCCATGCTCCAAGTTCTTCTTGTGCATATTGTGGGGGTCCTCATGATGATGATCAATGTCAACCTTCCGGTTTTGACACATCCACACCCCCCACAATTTCCATTCATTCCAAATTCTCGTGGGAAAACTATGGCAGAATTACTAGCTGAAGAACGAGATTCTGGAAAAAGCATGGAAGAATTATTGGCTGAGCATCGAGCAGCTAAAATACGTGCCAATCTTCGCAATGCTGCTCTATTTGATGACGATGATGACAGTGATGATGATGAAGATAACGTTGTTATTATTCAAAAAGATTCATCGAGTACATCAGTTGAAATCCCACCAATCCAAAAATCGTAGGGAGAAAAGAATATGACTGAATTACTAGCAATAGAACAAATGGAACTTGTAGAATCCATGACTGCTAG